>JAQHUG010000370.1:1217753-1267779 GCA_028555095.1 Dicrostonyx torquatus | reverse complement strand
CTCTCTCCCCACCCATCCACTCATCCTATCAGTTCCACTCTAACACATGTACTATGGTATATACTCATTCTGTATCCTCTCTCCCCACCCATCCACTCATCCTATCAGTTCCATTCCTCTAGAGATCCATGACAAATACACTTGAAAGATGATTTCTGCCTCCCTCCCAGTTTGCTGGTTCCCTCTCAAGACTTCTAGAGCTATACCTAGATCATGTGTAAGCATGATCCCCCTGGGGGAATACTAGCCGATTGCATAGAAGCATTCTTTGTCATAAAGCTTGCAGTGCTTGCTACTAGAAAGAACAATGTCAGAACTGGGAGAATACACCAAGAATGAAGGAAGAGCTGAGCCCTAATTTGTTGGGATACAAAGCTGCATTGATACGGTGATTGAGAATTTGATAGGCACATGTGGGCACTTGGAGGCTAGAATAGACAAGAGTGGACGCTAAGTAAACCTGAGATAACATCCTGGCAGTGTATGAATATGTGGTGGGAAGACTCACAGAGGTGGGCATGGAGGTGCTTACCTGTAAACCCAGCAGTTAGGATGTGGAGGCAGGGAGGTTGTGAGTTCCAGGATAACTTGGACTACATAGAAATAAAAACAGCAAGGAATATGCGAGGGACAGAAATTGGCATCATAGAGAAGTTGGCTGGGGTGTTATCCTTCAAGATAAGGAGTTTTCTTTGAAGTAATGGTTATTCTATGTGTTGTAAGCCCGCTAGGTACAACATTTAGGCTTTGTAGCCAGACTTGATGTTCAGATGGACTGATCTGACAGTTGTTTTTTGAGCATTGATACAGAGAATAGATTTCAGAATGACAGTGATGCTTAATTAGGAAAGGAAAAAGTGGAGTAGTCATAATTAACAAAAACGAGAATGGCAACCAGGGACCTAACTTAGAAATATCCACATATGTTCAGTTTGCAGAAGCAGATCCCCGTTGATAGAGGTAATTATGCTTTGGGTTAATTTCCTTGAAGTCTTCACACTGTAGTCTAAAATAAACTTGATCGTCCTGACATTTCGCAGAACAATCTTGCCGTATTGGTGACATTATGCTATTTGGACCTGGCAGACTCAAAAGTGTTAAGTGCAACATTTGTGTGTATGCCGGAGGGCAGAAATTAAACGCCAAGAGTGAGGGGCTGTGAAACAGGACAGTTTCAGACATCAGTGGGCTGACGTGTGCTCAGATATTCTTTCTGACCACTAAGAAAGAGCTCTTGGTAGTTCTCTTATAGTGGAACAAAAGCATACCTTATTCAGGGGTCTGAGGTGAGTCTGTCTGAGTCCACTTTCTGTTGTTAGAACAAAATCCCCGAGTACTCATAAAGCAAAGAGGTTTATTTTGGCGTTGGTTCTGGAGACTGGAGGTCCAAAAGCATGGCAGTCAGCAGGGTTTTGTGCTCGTTTAACCAGCGGTGGGGGGAGAGTGGCAATCAAAGTCTTCCTGAAGAGGCACACCTACTTTATAACAACCTGCTCTCACAAGGAGGGAGGCAGCCATTCTGAGAAAAGCAGTAGTCGCTCTCTGTGGCGCAAAGCCCTCTGGTGCCACCTCACAGCATCACCACTGTCAAACCTCAACATGTGTTTCGGAAGGTGTGCCAGGTGCTTTGTCTACGGCTGTGATGGCTTGTCAACTTGGCTGTCAGCGTAACTACAGCTCTAATCAACTAAAAGCCAAGCAGCTGGGCACACCTGTGAGAGGTTCTTCTTGATTGCCCCATTTGAGGCAGAAAGACCCACTCTGAAGCTAGATCCTTTGAGGTGAGAAGACCTACCCTAATTCTGGGCCACTCCTTCTGGAGGCAGTCCACATAAAGGACACAGGAGAAGAAAGCTTTTGCCTTTAGCTGCTTGCCTTCACTCTCTCTGGAAAGCCTATCTATCCTGTTGCTCAGGCATTGCTTTGATGGTATTAGAACCAGCATCTTCGGGACTCCAACACAGACCAAAGACCAGCTGAGACATACATGCTTGTGGCCTGAACAACTACTGGATTCTTGGCCTTTCAGTCAGGAGACAGCCATTGCTGGACTAGCCAGACCACAGCCTATCAGTCACTCTAATAAATCCCCATCACACACACACGTATATATAGTTACATTACATATATTATAATATATTATAGAATTACTTTTAGTACTAGAAACTGGCATGAACTCTTAAAATGACACTAACAAGGCAGTGGCAAACTGATTACACAAATTGTTCCTTGAAGAAGAAGTGTTCCTCACTAGGATGAGTGAGCCTCTTGGGTGTTAGTTCGCCTACCTTGTTTTAAACGTTTGACAAACCCTACTATTGAAGAATGTTAGACATAGGTCCACAGGATGAGTCTGACCCCTAGGACCTACACTGTGGAAGTAGAGACCTAACTTCTGCAAGTTGTCCTCCAATGTCTACATTTGCACCGTAGCTTGTGTGTGCCTACAGACAGACATATACACACAGATGCTCACACAAACTAATAAAGATAATATGATTTTAAAATAAAGATAATGCTGATCTTAAGATACAGATAATATTGCTTGAGTTTAGCACAGTGTCACGGTGGAAGAGTGAGCTTCACTGGGCTCGTCACAAATCACATGACTCAGGAGTCTCAAAACTGATAGATCAGATGGGACAATTTATAGTTGGGGAGCTGACCTTCAGATAAGCAATGCTCTTTGAGCCGGTGGTCCTCGTACATTGTAACTTTGGTAGGTAAAGCACACAGAGCTGGGATGCAAGGAGTGAAACTTGGGAGTGGCCCTTCTTACTATCTGTCTGAGTGAGTCACTTAGGATAATTATATTTCCCATTCTCATATCTTTGTGGACTTCATTCTTGAGTCAATTCATTGCATCTACCAAGGACAGCAGCAAGGATCCCACAAAAGCTGTACTGCCCCTAGGGTTGCAGTGAGGAGCTCAGTGGTAGATTGCTTGCTCTACCAATATTGCAACAGGTAAGATATGTCTATTGAGGGTATTTAACCGCTTTATGATAGAATCTGAGGCCTGTTCCACAGGTGGGAATTTCATGCCTGGTTCTGTAACTCTGGTCAAAAGTCCATGACAGTGAATGTCTAGGCCCTGGGGTAGAGTCTGCTTAATGGCCACAATGTATGTAAAATTGCCTTATAAGTATTTATGTTTATATCCGTAGACCTTGGCTACTCTAAACCTTGGCCAGAGAAGGTTATTTTCCTTTTTTGCAGTGCGCAGCCGTCAGTGGAGAGCTATATTGTTGGTCAAAGTCCCGAGAATAAGAGCCTGGACACTTGGCTCTAAATAATGCCACCACTGCCACCAAGACTCAGGGACCATTGCAGAAGAGAAACCAAAGAATGAAAGAACTCGGGAGGGTGCTGTAAAATGCTGTCTTCTGAAAGTGTATGGCTACACGAACTCACAGCGGTTGTGGTCACTGCATAAGACCTACATGAAATGAAGCTGCTCAAAACTCTGGCATGGGTTGAGAAGATCATTTGTGGGCCTCACCCCATACTGAGGAGCTATTGAAAGTGGCTGGTTGTTGGGGGAGGGAGAATTGGTATTTATTGGGCAACACTAACTGCACTAGTGGGTTATCAAAAAAGGACAAAGTTGGGAAGGGGTGAGATGGGGAGATATGAAGGGAGTTGGAAGGGAACATAGAGGATAGGTGAGGTCATATTTCATTGGATATATGTATATAATCCTTGAAAATAAAATTTAACTAACATGATTTTCCATGTATTTATGGATATAATTTGATAATTTCACACACATGTATACAATATTTAATCAAATCTTGGTAATTAAAGTGATAAGTATTTGAAAATGGCAAAATATTTATTGTTTCTCTGTGTTGGAAGACTTCAGACTTTTTCTAATTTTCATCCATGTGTTTGTGTTTGAGCATGGCCTGCTACAGCAGTTTGTGGAAGTCAGAGGCAACTTTCCCAAGTCAGTTCTCTTCTGTCCCCACATGCGCCCCATGATTGAACTCAGTCCCTTTGCCAGCTGAGCCACCTCATCAGCCTGACTTCTAGGAAGTTCTTTTGAAGTTTATAATAAATTGTTGTAGACACAGTTATCCCATTGTGCTGTAGAACACTGAAACTATTTCTTCTCCCCAACTGTGCCTGCTACCTGCCCACTCCATTCTTCCCCAGGACTCTTCCCAGCCTCTCGGGACAATTGTTCTGCTTCATTTTCCATGTGATCAGCTTTTTAGCTTCCACATGTGTGAGGACACGTAATTTTTGTCTTTCTGTATCTGGCTTATTTAACTGATATGATGCCCTCAGTTCTATCTACGTTGCTGCAAATGACACGATTTCATTATTTCTAGTGGTCAAACTGTCTTCTTGCATACATACAACCCATTTCTTTATGCATTTATTCATTGATGGACACCTTAGTTGACTCCTCATTTTGGCTATTTGTTGCCCATTTCATCTGAGGGTTATTTAAAGTGCTTCAAGTTTCTCTTGTTCTCTTTGTCCTGCAGCTTGGTTCAAATAAAATGACACATCTTTGTGCTTTAATCGTTCTCTTCCTAGACTTCAGAAGATGTACTTCTGTTGGTGGTTTTTTTTTTATTGTACCTTGAACCTTGCTTATTTTAAAGGAATTTCTTACATATTGAAATTTCTGCAGCTTGTGGATGTGTCTTACAGAGTATACTTAGTTTGCTGCCTCTTGATGATAGAGAAAGTGACCCTGTAACATCCTCAGTGAGGTGTCTTCAAGCCCAGTAGTACCCATGTGTAACCCTGGGCAGCTCTCCTCTGGAGAGCTAATTCCATCTGTGACATATGAACTCATGTCAACTTCAACCACCCAAGAGCTATTTCTCTCACTTGACTGCATTTTCTTCCCATAAAAATAAGGTTTCCGCGATAACTAATCTTGGTTATCAACTGGACTGTATGTGGAATTAACTAAAACACACACTGCTGGGCACATGGAAGAAGGAAGGTTTCTATTTTTGCCTGTTTGCCCTCACTCTGGCTGACAAGTCCATTCCTTCACTGGCATGAGATCTTCCATCTTCAGGCTTATGGCATATACTGAAGACAAGCTGAGAAAATAGAAGAGATTTTCTTGACCAGATTAGTTAAAGCAGGAGAAACCCACCTGAATCTGGTGGGAGCCCAGATGAAAGGACACAGCAGAAGGAAACTCGGCTTTTTGCTTGCGTGCACTCGCTCTCACTGGCAAGTTTGCTATTCTGTTGCTTTAGCATCTCTTCACGATTAGAAACAGCTCTGGTATTCCAGTGTAGGCTGAGATCAGCAGCTCTCCCAGAATCCTCCAGGCCTTCTGTGTCAGCCTGGGACTATTAAGACATCCAGGCTTGTGGATTGAACAACTACATGGTCTCAGTCTCTGCACTATGAGACAGCCATTGTTGGACTACCCGGGCTGTATCCTGAAAGTTAGTCTAATAAGTCTCTCCATTTAAAAAAAAATTGAAAATATATTGTTTTCATATGTTATATTCTGATTATGGTTTCCTTTCCTCCAACTCCTCTCCAATAAAGTCATACCTACTAATTCTTCCTAAACATTCCACCAACTGAGGACCAAGTAGTCAAACATTGTAAGCCTATGGGGGCCATTTTCATTCAAACCGCCACTTACATATTCACATACATACTCCTATATGCATTAGCATATATTTATAATTGACTATGAAGGATCAAACCTTTTATATTATTCTTTTTAAAAATAATGTTTATTAGTTTATACTATTATATAAAATGGTAGGTTTTCTGTGACATTTTAGTAAATGTGTTTAGTGCTCCGGGCTCATATTAACCCTCATTTTGTATCATTCTTCTTTGCTTTTTGTAGTGTTTCACTAAAGCTTAGAGATATTCCACCAGCTAGCATCTAAATATTGAGTCCTTAAAAATATTTTATTTTTTATTTATTCTTCGACAGTTTCATCTATGTAAACAATGTATCTTGAACATATACATCCCAATTCCTTCCTGCCACTCCTTCCAGGCACTACCCAGAATGTCTCCCCCAACTTTTTTTGGAACTCTGTATTAGTCAGAGTCCTCTAGAGAAACAGAACGGATAGAATGAATATATATTCATAGGAATATATACATATACATGGAAATATGTAATATATATGCACACATATGTAATATATAAGATTTACAAGAGTGGCTTACAGGATGTGATTCTGTTAGTTCAACAATGATTGTCTACTAGTAGAAATGGAAAGTTCAAGAATCCAGTAGTTGTTCAGTCCACCAGACTGGGTATCAGCTTGTCTTCAGTATATGCCATAAGCCTGAAGATGGAGGATCTCATGCCAGTGAAGTAATGGACTTGTCAGCCAGAGTGAGGGCAAGCAGGCAAAAATAGAAACCTTCCTTCTTCCATGTCTTTTATGTAGACTTCTACCAGAAGGTGTGGCAAGATTAAGGGTGGATCGTCCCACCTCAAATAATTTAATTAAGAAGAAATTCCTCATAGGTGTACTTAGCCACTTAGGTTTTAGTAATTTCAGATGTAATCAAGTTGACGACCAAGAATAGCCATCAAAGTCTACCCCTGTCAACATGACACACAGTCATATACATTTCCTATGTTATGTTTAATTTCCAAATTAAGACAACCAGGTCACAATTATACCTACTATGAAATAACTATCCCACATACAACCGCAAACACTTTATGTATTTAACAAGGTCATAATTATGTCTAATATGATATAACTATGATCTGTAAAACCACAAACACATTAGAAAATGTAGAATTGGTGACAATGTCCTGTGAGGGACATTCTTTTAGTATCTTGAAACTTAGATATGATAACCACTGATATTCTCTTAATTGATGTTACATTACACTATAAATAAATCAAGGAAAGAAAACATTAATATCTAATATCTGTACAAACACATCTTTAAAAGATATGACGGAATCACTCCTGTCAATTGTAATCCTCATTTCTATAACTGGCCAAGCGGACTTAGCTGGTATTTATAACTACCTTCCTCTACTATCCACTCTGTATTTTCTCTGCCATCACCAAGTACCTCAGCAGGTCTTGGTTCTTTCCTTAGGGGACTGACCCACACCTTCATTCCTGAAGGTTTTGCTCTCTTTGTCGTCCTGCCTGGATTAGGCTGTTGTAGTTTCCCATTGACTTTAACCACAGGACATGGCAGCTCCAAGAGATGCTCTAAAGAGTCTCCTGTTACCTTTATTGTAGAGAGGCAATGAAATCCAATTTCCTCTTGATTCCTTGGATCAATCACTCCTTCTAACACTGTTATTCCTTTCTTAGCCTGTTGATTTAATGGCATCAAAAGCCCAAGGTGGCCAGGAAGATGTCTGAGCTTCTGGTTCAACGGAATATTTGTTGTGGCTCCCAGCAGGAATACTCCTGACTATGGAACCAAAACTTCTAGGCCACTTAAGGTGATGAGAACAGGAAACAAAATTTTTCTAGTGGTTCTGTTCTTAGTTCCTAGTGGAACTATCCCCTTTCATCCCTTGATTTCTGGACCCATGGATCCTGGCTATGGGGGAAACTGTACCATATATTAGACATTGATTCAAAGCATTTACTGTCTTTGGAAGAACCCAGTCCTCCAAGCTGCTGGCACCTAATTGGCATGGTAACTGTGTCTTTAAGAATGGCATTCCATCTTTTTATCAGGTCAGCTGCTTCAGGATGGTGGGGAACGTGAAAAGACCAGTGGATTCTATAATTTATAGCACTTTTCCGGCTGTGAAGTGAGTTCTTTGGTAAGAACCAATATGGTGTGGAATATCACGATGTGAATAAGGCATTCTGCACATCCATATATGGCAGTTTGGGCAGAAGTATTACATGCAGGAAAGGTAAACTAACCAGAATAAGTCTCTACTCCAGTAAGGGCAAAGCGTTGTCCTTTCTACAGAGGAATTGTTTCAATGTAATCAACCTGCTACCAGGTCACCTGCTGGTCACTCTGGGAAATGGTGCCATATCTGGGGCTCACTGTTGGTCTCTGTTGTTGGTAGATGTGACATTCAGCAACAGCTGTAGCCAGATCAGCCTTGGTGAGTGCTGGTCCATGTGGTTGAGCCCACACATAACCTCCATCTCTGCCACCATGACCAGTTTGTTCAAGGGTCCACTGGGCAATGACAGGAATGGCTGGGGACAGAGGCTGACTGTCCATAGAAGAGATCATCCTATCTACTTGGATATTGAACTCCTCCTCTGCTGAAGTCAACTTTGATGAGCATTCACATGGGACACAAGTATATTCACACCCTTTGCCCATTTGAAATATGTAGCCACACATTTCTTCCCCGGATGTCTTTCTCACCAATTTTCCAATCATTTTCTTTCCAAGTCCCTGACCATCCAGACAATCCACTGGCTATAGCCAATGAATCAGCAAATAATCACACATCTGGCCATTTCTCTTTCCAAACAAAATGTGTGGCCATGTCTACTGCCCTAAGTCCTGCCCACTGTGAAGATTTCCTCTCACCTCTGTCTTTCAGGGTTGTTCCAGAAAGGGGTTGTAACCTTCTGGGTGATGCCTGCACACTGCACAGAACTGTCGATAAATGGGGCTCTAGTCTTCTCTTTTTCAGTAAACTGCTTACAGGTCATAACTGTATGCACTAAGCATGCATAGTGACATGCTTAGGAGCAGACGATACGGTAATGGAGTAAAAACCATAGGCATACGGGCAACTTCATCATGTACCTCACTTGTGCCTTTTGGACCTGCTCGGGCCCCCGATTATGCATATTTCACCTCCATTGACAATGAATTGCTGCTGTGCACATGCCAATTTAATGGCTTGGTGGGCTGATAGCACCCAGCTCATGATGGGCAGCTCAGGTCCAGTGTCGAATGTTCAGTTTCCACTAAGGCCCAAGAGCAGGCAAGAGCTGACTTTCAAAGTTAGAATAGTTGTCTGCAGATGATGATAGAGCCTTGCTCCAAAATCCCAAAGGTCTCTTTTGTGATTAACTTATGGGGGTCTGCCAAGGGTAGCATCCAAACAGTATCCCTATCTGCCACTGACACCTCAAGAATCACTGAGTCTGCCTTTCATATGGTTCAAGCAGCCTGCACAGCAGCCCGGACCTGTTGAAAAGCCTTCTCTTCCTCCAGGCCTCACACAAAACTAGCAGCTTTCTGAGGCACTTGGTACACGGGCTGGAGTAACACACCCAAGTGAGGATTTGTGCTTTTTTCTTGGTAGTGGGAAGGCACAGGTCAGTAACTTATCCTTCACCTTAAAAGGAAGATCTCTGTATGCCCCATAGCACTGGACTCCTAAGAATTTCACCAAGGTAGAAGGTCCTTGAAGTTTGGCTGGATTTATTTCCCATCCTCTGATGCATTTGCCTGTTACCAACAAGTCCAAAGTGGTTGCTCCTTTGGTCGAATCAGTATAATGCCATCAATGTAGTGCTCCAGTGTGATACCTTGTGGAAGGGATAGATGATCGAGATCCCTTCTAACTAAGTTATGATACCGGGCAGGAAAGTTAATATATCCCTGAGGTAAAACCGTAAAGGTATACTGCTGGCCTTGCCAACTGGAGACAAATTACTACTGCTGTCTCTATGGACAAATACCAAGAAAAAGGCATTTGCTGGATCAATAGCTGCATACCGTGGTCCAGAAGATGTGTTAATTTGCTCAGATAAGATCACCACACCAGCTGCAAGTGGAGTCATTACTTGACTGAGTTTTCGATAGTCAACTGTCATTCTTCATGATCCATCTGTCTTCTGCATTGGTTAGATAGAAGAGTCAGAAGGAGATGTGGCGGGAACCATCATCCCTGCATCTTTCATGTTCTCGATGGTGGCACTAATTTCTGCAATTTCTTCAGGGAACACTGTTTGTTGGGACAGGATCCAACAAACAACGGAGTTGTGGGAGGAGAATACTGAGGGCTTGTGAGAAAACTCCAAGTAAACAAGAGTCCTGTGACCTCAGTTTCTTCAAAATATGGACTCGCTCTTGGATTGTGCTTTCATGGCCCTCGCGGGTGTAGAGGATGGGTGTGGTTTACTTCAGATGATTCAGTACAGCTGCTATTGTTTTGCTTATGTGCAGCCATGGAAAAGCATGCTTCTGCCGTGTGCAGCTTGCTCACCACATGTGACTGGCCCTTGTGGCTGTGCACTCTACTCAGGTGACCCCTCTTAGCCCTCAGAGTATAAACTGTCTGATCCTCTGGAGAAAGCTGGCTATTGCATAAGAATTTAGTTAGCCTCTTTTATGGACCCCGATCTTCCAGGTCCCATAGCCTCTAGAGAGGTAACCACTGGTTTTGACTCACTCTAAAATGCTTCAATTTGGCCTTTTCAAGCCTAATAGCCCTCACTCTGCTCATCAAGGAGCCAATGCGGGAATTCTGCCAACTTCTAGGTTTATCTATCTCAATTATACTTTCTAGGACAGGGGAAATAATATCAGGACAAATCTAAGGACCCAGTGGACTTTCTGTGAGTCAAACTTCAGTCAAAACCCCAGTAATCAGCAGACCTCTATAAGTCCCTACTTTAACTGAAGGACCACAACTTTCCTTGGTGTCTTCTGGAATCAGTGTCAATTATGAACCAGTATTCAATAGATCCTTGAAAGTCTGTTTCCTTCCCCCAGGGTACAATTACCCTTGTAAAATCCCATAGGACCCTCTGCGGAAGGACTGGAGAAAGGCTAACCAAAAGTTTTAGGTGTTTTATCAAGGTCCTTCCTCGGGAGAACCTGGTTGCTCCTTCATTCAAAAGGATCTGGGTTTGCAAAATGACTCAAGTCTGAAAATTGATTTATGAGCCATAAATCCCCTTTGTTATGATCCAATTTAACCTTTCTTTCATTTGTTTGAGAAATTTTCTGCTTATACAAATAAAACAAAAATGCAGTAGACTTCTTACATGTTAGGAAACACCAAGATGGATTAGCAAGTACCAAGGATCCATAAGAGGTATGCTACTGTCAAATTCACTTTGCCTCTGCCGACCATTGTGGGTCAGGCCATTAAGGACATTACTTTGTCTATGCTTCCTATTACATAGCTGTGGTCACCTTGCTTTTGGCGATTCAGTGCTGCCACCTGACCCCTGCTACTTCAGGGCCCACTTAAGTCCACTGCATTTAATTCATGCAGCTGAGCAGCAGCGGCTCCAACCCTGAGCTCTGGCAGAAGGGAAGGGGCGACAACAAAGCTCTTCAGATGTGCTGGTGCCCCTTTCACCATTTTGCGTCTCATAGGACCAGCGAAGGGCATGATCTGGGTCTTCTCGCTGTGGAGGATTAGATTTCACTTGGTATATTCACTCCACCAATGTTCCTGCACTTTAAATCCGTTCATCAACATTAAGCAAGGCTTATCAGGCAGTCCCAATTCCTTTTCAGTAGGCCATCCTTCGACAAATGCTTCAGACAGTTATTCAAACAGAACTGTATGAGCTTCCATATTAAACCTAGAATCTCCATTCAGTTGGTTCATATCAGTAAACTCAGCCTGATCCAGTTTTATGTTCCTATCAAAATTATCCAATACCCTTAAAATCCATTCCCACACATGTTTTCCAGACTCCTGTTTGAGTGAATTAGCAAACTCAGTAAGTTCTTTAGTAGTGTAGTGCGCCTCCTCTTGGACTGTGTTTCCTACCTTCCCTCTAGGAGCCTGCTTAGCCTATAATGGGGTTATAGGTTTAGAAGCAACTATTGGTAGGCCCTAAGGGACATCAGTATTATATTGCCTGGCATCAACATTGTCCTTCCGGTTTAGCAGACAACGAAGGATTAATTTCTTCTGTCAGAGGCAGAAAAGGCAGGACTTTAGGGGGTGGGTGGGAGTTCATCTTCTGTTAAGGGTGGAAACTACTCCCTCAGGTGAGATAAACCCTTGAGAATCTGAGGGTTCAAGCAGGGTCCTCCCACACATCTCCATCTCAAGTAACACGATCCTCTCTTTACCAATTAACACCCTTACTTTAACATCCGACACTCTCCAAGACCGGGATTTGAATTTTCTGTATAGTTTAGCCAACCTTGTAATGAAAGCTTCTGTTTGCTTTTCTGAAGCTTGAGTTCTGTAGCTGCTAGAGAGAAGATTTTCCTCCTGGGTACACTTAGAAACCTTTAGACTGTTTAGATGCATCTGGAGCCGGTTGGTTTTATCGGAGTTTATTGTTGTCCTTCACCACATTTTGAGATGCTAGAAGTTGTTAAAGTTATCACTGAACTCATCATTTTCCTTTGTCACTTTATTCAGAGATGCTAGGAGCAACCAATCAGCATCTTCATTTTCCTGCTTTTTTCAGAGATAGTCAAAAGTCTTATATACAGAGTGCCCAAATCTGTTGCCTTTCACAACTTCAAGTTAAGTGTATTTGTCTCCACAAACTTGTAAAGTACTTTATACCATGGGCTTTCAATATTCTCTGAGCTTTGGAGAGCGGCGTCAGTAACTGTAGCTGTTGGCAAATTGGAAACTTACCTAAAAAGTTCATCCTTACACTTCCGCCGCTCTGAAACCACTCTGTTACCAAACCCTGTAATAGATCGGGTTCTGTAGAGGAACAGAACTGGTAGAATGAATCTCTCTCTCATTGATGCACACACACACACACACACACACACACACACACACACACACACACACTGACTAGAGTGGCTTCCAGGCTGTGGTCCTGCTGGTCCATTGTTGGTAGGCAGCAATGGCTACCAATGGGAAGTCCAAGAACCTAGTAATTGTTCAGTCCATGAGCCTGGATGTCTCAGCTGGTCTTTAGTATATGATATGATCCTGAAGAAGTAGGCTTATGCCAGTGAAGGAATGGACTTTTCAGCCAAAGTGAGGGCAACCAGGCACAAAGAGAGAGTTTCCACCTTCCATGTCCTTTATGTAGACTTCCACCAGGTGTGGCCCAGATTGAAGGTGGATCTTCCCACCACAAAAGATCTAGATTAAAAGTGTATCTGCCCACTTCAAATGATTTAATTAAAGAGACATCCCTCACAGGTGCTCTCAGCTGCTTGGGTTTTGTTAATTCCAAATGTAGTTAACCAAGAAGGGCCATCACAAACCCACTGAGTGAGTGTTTCAATGTTAACTGGTCCTGTTGTGTGGCAGGTAGCCATAGACTAGACCTATTTTTAAGCTACTTTTTTCCTTTGTTGCCTTCTAGGAAACTGAAAGAGGATTTGGGACTCATGGAAATCATGAAGCTGCTTGTGAAGAGTCCCCTGAAATCGTGTCTAACCTGTTGGAGGGATGGGCCTCAGCCTCAACTGCTCTGTGCTGGATACACAGGTTTGGGAAGTAAGGGTGATGCCTATTCTTGGTTGCCAACCTGACCGTGTCTGGAATGAACTATAATACAGAAATGGAGGACACACTTGTGACCTGGATCTTGGGCAAGAAGACAACATGTCTTTAATCCAGACCTGCAGGTTGGAAGGCACACCTTCAGTCTGGGCCACACCTTCTGCTGGGAGCTATACGAGGACAACAGAAGAACAGGCTCTTCTTCACCTGCTTCCCTCCCCTTGTCCGCACATCCAGAAGAGCAGCTGCGACACCCAGCCTTGTGGACTGAGCAGCTACTAGGTTATTGCACTTTCCGTTCACAGCTAGCCTTGTTGGGCTGCAACCTCTAAGTCATTCTAAGAAATTCCTCCCCGTCCCCCCCCCCAGAGAGAGAGAGAGAGAGAGAGAGAGAGAGAGAGAGATTCATCTCACAATTTCTGTGACTCTAAAGAACCCTGACTAATACAGTTAACATAAGAGCCCAAGTCCTTTTTAAATTGTGACAAACAGCACTTAGACATTTTTATATTTGGTCTAGTTTCTTGAACTCTTGCTCCAAACAATGTGACCTACTCAAATGTATCACAGCATCCTCTAGAATAGGGTGAATTAATTCATCCAGGGCATTTCCTTTCCTGGGGTGTTCTTCTCCCAAGTCCTCAGGGAGCGGAGATAGCGCAGCATAGCGGCCAGATCTCCTCACATCCTATTTTTAAAGCTCCAAGGCCCTGGAAAATATCTACAAATCCCCCAAACCCCAAAATAGAAGTGGCAAGACGTTTCCAGTAGTTACAAGACCCGTACCAATATCTGTGTGTGACAAAGACAGAGGCAACAGAACAAGGTCCGTGTATCTGCTGTGCTATGCTGGGAGTAGCAGCCGAAAAGGGGAACGGTTGCCACCTTCATGTGGAGTGCTTGCAAGGGTCCTAGTTTGGACTGGAAGGACTAGAATGCTCCAACCCCTTCTACTCAGCGGCTGCTCTATTAGGTTTTGTTTTTTTCTGTTTTTTCCCAAATATTTATATATTATGTATGCAGCATTTTGTCTGTATGTATGTCTGCAGCCAGAAGAGGGCACCAGATCTCATTACAGATGGTTGTGAGCCACCGTGTGGTTGCTGGGAATTGAACTCAGGACCTTTGGAAGAGCAGGCAGTACTCTTAAACACTGAACTATCTCTTCAGCCCCAACTCTATTAGTTTTTTAAAAGATTATTTTTACTTATGTGTTCGTATATTCTAAATTATTATGTGTCAATGTATGCATCTTGCACAGTGTATGTACAAGTGCCCATGAGAGGCAGAAAAAGACACTTGATCCACTGCAATTGGAGTTAGGGTGAGTTCTCTCCAAAAGCAGCGAGTTTCTTAACCACTGAGCCATCTCTCCCCTCTGCCCTAGTAGCCTTAATGCCACTGCCTGTTAGCCCTTGCTAATATCTCCATGGCTCAGAAATCCCTCATAATGATTATAGCTTTGCTTCTTGGAGAACAATTAGGATGGGATTTGTTTCTATTTCATTTTTATTTAAAGAATTATTAATGTTTTTACATGTGTGAGCATTTCACTTGCATATATGTCTGAGCCCCACTTGGATGCCTATGTAGCTCAGAGGAGGCATCATGTATCTTGGACTGAAGTTGCAGGTGATTGCGAGCCACCACATGGGTTCTGGGAACCAAAGCTTGCTCCTCGGGAAGAGCAGCCAGAGCTCCTAACTCCTGGAGCCATCTCTCCAACCCATATTTTAAAATATTGTAATCTTTTTTGGGGGTTTTGTTTTTGTTTTTTGAGAAAGTTTTTCTGTGTAGTTTTGGCTGTTCTGGAATTCCTTCTGGCCTCAAGCTCACAGAGATCCGCCTGCCTCTGCCTCCCGAGTGCTGGTGTTAAAGGAGTGTGCCACTACTGCCTGGCAAAGTATTTTGCCTTTATATGTGTGTGTTTAATGTGTATGTGTGCTGTGCATGTTTGCATGTGTGAGTGGGTGAACGTGTGGTGGTCAGAGAACAGCGGCAGTCTCTGCCTTTTGCCTTGTTGTGCCTTTGTTGTGAACGCCTGTGTATGCCAGGCTCTCTGGTCCCTGTCTTCGGGAGACTCTCATGCCTCTGCCACCCATCTCATCACAGAGTGCTGGAGCTGCAGACACTTACGCTACTGCATCTGACTGTGGGTCCTGGACTTAGGAGCTCAGGTCCTCAAGCTTGTGTGGAAAGTGCTTCACCCACAAGCCATCCTTTTGCTATTTTGGATTCCTATTGTTACTTGGACAATAGGAGACACCAGTCCTTAGATGCTTCCTCAATAGCCCTTCCTTCCTCCCTCTCTCCCTCCCTCCTTCCCTCCCTCCCTCTCTCCCTCCCTCCCTTCCTTCTTCCTTCCTCTTCCTTCCCTCCCTCTCTTTCTTTTTCTTTTTTTTTTTTTTTTTTTTTTTTTTTTTTTTTTTTTTGGTTTTTCGAGACAGGGTTTCTCTGTAGCTTTTGGAGCCTGTCCTGGAACTAGCTCTTGTAGACCAGGCTGGCCTCGAACTCACAGAGATCCGCCTGCCTCTGCCTCCCGAGTGCTGGGATTAAAGGCGTGCGCCACCACCGCCCGGCTTTTTTTTTAGTTTTTTGAGACAGGGTTTTTCTGTGTTACCTTAGCGTCCTGGAACTCATTCTGTAGGCCACGCTGGCCTTGAATTCACAGAGATCTACCCATCTCTGCCTCTAGAGTGCTGGGATTAAAGGTGTGCCTCCAAGGCCAGCTACCAATGGTCATTCTTTGCTCACAAAAACCCTGAAGCTTCCCAGTGATGTTAGTTTCCCTTAGATTATTTTTCTTTCTTTCACCCAAGGAAGAATCCTTGAGGTTCTCTGAGAATCTTGAGGTTCACCTGCTTCGTGTACATATGTACAAGTGTATGTATGATGTGTGCTGTTAAGGGATTCATCCAGTACACTCACTCACTGGTTTAGCATCTGGGGTAGGAGCTCTCCGAGTTGGTCTGGCTGTGTAATTTGTGTTGCTTCTTACAGGTGTGGTCTTTAAACATATCTGCTTGGGTTCTAGTTCTCCTTTCTCTATACCTCCATTTGGCTCTCGCCTTTCCATATTCTCTTTTTGCTTACATTTTTCTCTAAGGGTCAGTAGAAGGGCACTGAGATTTATTTTTCTGTCCCTTTCAGGTGACGATGCTTCTGAACCAGCCGAGGTAGAGGGCAGTGATGGTTTGTGTCAACTCTCTGAGAATGTTTGAACTCTGGGGAGCCCTGGAATTGAGTTTTCAGAAAGAAAACCTCAGCTGTCATTCCGTGTATGTTAGCTAGCTTCCCATAGTTATAAGAAATACCTGAGGTAATAAGCTTATGAAGATGAAGGATTTATTCAGTTAGCACATTGTAGCAGGCCTGTGCAGGGAAGCAGTTAGATATGAGCCTGACGGGAGAATGCTCATCCTGGGGATGCTCTTCCCTCGGGCATGAGTCCCAGGCTACCTTCACCTTACTGTAGAAACAAAGTTGAGTTCAGCTCCTGCTCACACACTACGCATGCATGTCTTCTCAGAGCATTGACTCTAAGCCCAGCTTCCCTAGCTGCAGAATTAGCTCTAAAGAGACCAGGTTCACAGGACCCTTTAGGAAATACTCCGCACGAAAGCATTTAGTAACACGCACAGAAAACCAATTTGCTGTCCTTGCTTCTAGCACTTTTCCCTGCCCGAATACACTTTTTTCTTTTTACCCAAGATTCCCTAGCCCCACATTTTGTTTTCTGGCAAACTGAGATTGTTTTGTTCCTTTTAATAAAGTTTTGCATTACAAACTCTTTTCTGATGATGTTTTATTTCTTTAAAAACTTTGAACCAAGGTTATACATTTGGAACACAGGCTTATTTTTAAAAACATTATTGCATATGGCCTTAGGGACATGGGAAGGCAAGCCTGAGCTCAGGCCCCTCAGAGGTGGGGGGACCAGCCAGCTACAGCGATGTTCTCACCAGTGATATAGCTGGCCTCCGGCGAGCACAGGAAAGACACGATTCCGGCACAGTCCTCAGGCTGACCCACTCTGTATGGAGAGAGATGAGGCTGAAACAGTGGTGTCCTCCACATCAGCCCCATGCTCTTGTGGGAAGCTGCAGAATCAAGACCTGGTGAGGATGAGCAAAGACCTACAGGCGGAGGCTTGTGGACTCTGCAAGGAGCTGCAGAGACTGTCTCAAGCCTTTGGGGAATCTTCAGATCCTAGAAAGGGGAATGGCTAATGACCTGCAGAGCAACAGACTCTGATGTTTCATCTTTCATGTAGGTTCTGAGGTCATGTTAATTCAGATCTACAGGGGAGTCTGCTTCACGATAACCTACCTCTGCATTCCATAGACATACTTCAAATGTTCCTCCAAGGCCGAGTCTTCAGTGAGCTAAAGGCAAGGTCAGAAGTTAGAGTACTGTCCATGCAGGACGCAGTCACATGGGCTCTGCATGATGCATGCCATATGCTTGTGAAAGGGCTTCTGTGGGGACACTCTGGGAGGACCCTGATTTTGATTCTTATGTGAATCCCCAAAGCTGTGGACCAGAACATCTGAGCAAAAAGGAGATCAAAGGATTAAACCTAAGACTGCAGGACCAACTGGGAGAACACGGCCCACAGAAGCAACTAAGCAGGGGTCGCATAGGCTCACAGAGACTGAAGCGACAATCACTGAGCCTGTGTGGGTCCCAACTAGATCCTCTGCACTCACGCTGTGGTTGTTTAGCTTGGTGTTTTTGTAGGACTCCTCACAATGGGAGAGGGGGTGTCTCTGACTCTTTCGCCAGCTTGTGAGACCCTTGTCCTCCTACTGGGTCGCTTCGTCCAGCCTTGATAGGGTTGGTGCCTGGTCTTGTAATGCTGTGTTTGGCTGATATCTCTGGGGGACTGCTCTTTACTGAAGGGAAAGAGGAGTGGATCTTTGGGAGAGGGGAGGTGGTGGGGATGACAACTCGGAAGTATGGAGGGAGGGGAAATTGTGGTCAGGATGATTGTATGAGAGATTTATAAAATAGAGTGCAGGGGTGTATCTGGGAGATGGCAGGCGCCCAGAACTCAGGGGCTGGACGAGCCCTTGGTCCTCACCACCCGGCCGAAGTCTGTGTTGATGATGCCTGGTGCTAAGCAGTTCACTCGAATGTTCTTCGGTGCTAGCTCCACTGCCAGAGTCTTGGTTAGTCCTAGTAGGGCTGTTTTACTGACATTGTAGACTCCCAGCCTCTGAGGACAGAAAGAGGGCTAGATGGGGAGACTGGAATTGAGGACAAGGAAGAGACACTTGTGTTTCCTGCATTCTGCTCGGGGAATCTGTCCTGGTTAGTATCCTGATCACCAAGATTGGAAGACTGTGTCCAGGAGAGACGGCACATGTTCCTGCTACGTGCACTTATAGAAGATGAAACGATGCCTCTTTTGCCTATGTCAGTTATTTCCATACACCTCGTTTTCTGAAAAAGGGGTGTTTCCTCTAATCTGACTGGAGCCACCAAGAGCCATACTTACAGCAAATGGCATATAGGCTGCAACTGAGGACATCAGGACCACCGATCCTTGTCTGGCAAGATAAAGAGGGACAGAACATAAGCTGAACCCGGTTATCTTATGCATGACTGAGAATAGAGTTGGTGCTGGGGGGTGGTAGGCATGGGAGTCATGGAGAACAGCTTAGGCCGGGCAGGGTTGATCTTCATTTTCCTCTACATCCTTGATAATGTTTATCAGGTTATAGTAACAGAAAGGCCGTCTGTGTTTGGATTTTGTTTTTGGAAAAAGTTGACTATGGATTACTACTATTGCTAAATGGACATAATATAAACTTACTACTTCAGACAAGGTCTCTCTATTATGTAGCTCTGGCTGTTCTGGAACTTGCTTTATAAACCAGGCTGACCCGGCCACAGAGATCTTCCTTTTTCTTCTTCTTGAGTGTTGGGATTAAAGGTGTGCACCACCACCGCCTGTCAAACTGACTCTTAATAACTTTTATTTATAACCATGGATCTCTCAACCCTCTTTCAAGAAGCTTTTGTTGTGGTTGATGGGGATTGACGCAGAAACCCACAGTTGGTCAAGGTGAAGGGAATGAGAGCTCTTGGACTGCTCAGCCTACACTGGACACCTCCTCCTCCCCAGGACGAGGCTGCTGAAAGAGTTTAAGAACCAGAGGTTTAGCTGGGTGGTGGTGGCGCACGCCTTTAATCCCAGCACTCGGGAGGCAGAGGCAGGCGGATCTCTGTGAGTTCAAGACCAGCCTGGTCTACAAGAGCTAGTTCCAGCGCAGGCTCCAAAGCTGCAGAGAAACCCTGTCTCGAAAAAACCAAAAAAAAAAAAAACCCAAAAACTAGAGGTTTTGGATGACTACAGTGAAGCCATGTCTTCCAGACACGGCAGGACAGTTGTTCAGATAAATGCACAGCTATTGTGACGGCATGCACAAGATTTGCACGAGCTCAACTCAGACCTACTCCCAGCACAGAGCTGTGGACATGAAGACCTGCCCTGGGCTGAGGACATGAGAGATTAAAAAAAAAAGCCAGGAAGTTGGATGGGGCGGGTCGCTCTGGGAGGAGTAAGGGGAATGATGAATATGATAAAAATGAGCATTTGAGGTGCTCAAAACCTAATAAACTAAGAAAAAAAATAGACTAGAACCATTTTCTGTATGTTCTTAAATTAATTTTGGTAGGGTATATGATTTAAAAAATTGTGTTTCATTACAATTTCAGCCTGTGTTTATCACAAAGTTTTCTGGTTGGCATTATCATTTGCATAATGCCTTTTTATTGCCTTTTGCATCTCTAGTGGTGCTTTTGTCTTCATTCCTGATATTATTTGTTCTTTCCTTCAGCAGTTTCACTAGCAATTTGTCAAAAGCCACTATTTTTAAAAAATGTATTTTTGGTTTTATTTATTTATTTATGTATCATATTACTTCCAGTCTCTCTTGCTCCTCCTCCAGCCTCCTCCCTTGAATGTATGTGTGTGTGTACATGAGTGTGTGAGTGCATGTGTGTCTGGACATCCGAGGACATGCTTGGGTGTCATGCTCAGTGTTGTGCGCTGTCTTTGAGGAGGGATGTTTCACTGAGCTCTCTTGCCTCTGTGGCTAGACTAAGTGGCTAGGGCCTTCAGTGGTGAAGCACATGGCTTCCTTATGTGGGTCCTGTGGCACAAGCTCAGGTCCCCATGCTCATGAGACAAGCACTTTATTTACCTCCCTGGCCCCAGCTTGGTGATTGTTGTATTTTAACAGTTTTACCAATGAACTAAGAATCCCTTACCATCTAAACTTCAATTCTGCAATTTTTAAGTCCCACCCCAGTTCCCTTTTGTCTGCCTGTTTTCGTTCTCTTTTGGATTTTGTTTGTTTTTGTCTCTACCTCCCTATCCTATTAGTTTAAAAATGTATCTTGTCCTCTATGGCCGTTGTTGGAGCTGTCTGTGCAGAAAGGAAAAGGGAGCTGTTTAACTAGTTAAAATATATTGTCCTTGTTCTGTCTAACATGAATCTCTTAACAGTGTAACTCAACTTCTGTCTTTCTGATGTGAAAATTATTTTTGAATGTTTTTATTTCTCTGAAACCTCCAAGACATTTTTGTTTTGCAGAATAGATGGTTTGGTTTGCTCATGTTACTATTTTCTCTGCCTTTCACTCCAATTTTTGTCTCAGGTTTTATAGGTTTTACAGACTGGCTGACTAATTCTTCTTGCAGGAAGCAAGTGGCTTAGAATGTCCTTCAGTGACTGACGCCTGTCTGCCCCGGAACGCCGTAACCCTACCCTGGGTTTCTGAGAGATGCATTTGTTGAGTATAGAATTTCAAGTTGAGAGTGCTGTTTTCTCCAGCGTACAGGAAGCTCCATTTAAATTGGGTCATGAAGAAGGATAATTAGGAGTTTTAGCAAGTAGGTAAGACTGGATGGAAACATTTTAAATGGAATTCATTTCATGAAATCCTGCCTTATTCAAAAACAATTGAAGCAATTTTGCTTGCTTAGATCCCAGAAAAATAGTAATAAATTAATATTCTTTGTAAATGGCTAGCTGAATTTAATTATGAAATTATATCTGTACTACTTATATGATAAACTAAACTGCAGGTCATTTTACTTTCAAATAATACTTATTACTTATTATAGTAAATACATAGATTTTTTTTACTTAATTTGGGAGCTGGCATTTATTATATCAGTTATGTTCACCAATCCGTTAACTGTCTGCGCTCCTGCTCAATAGACAAAGACCTGAAGACTGTAAATGGCAGGGATGCACAACAGTGATGACTGCCCATCTAAAGGCAGGCCTCAGACTTAAAAGCCCGTGCGGTCTTCTCATTAGTTCTTTCTAGCTAGTTCTGTGCTGCTGGGCTCTGCAAAGGTGCCCAGGTCAGGTACAGAATAATCCACATATCAGCCCCAGCATTGGCTGTTTTTGTCTGTTTGTATTAGACTCGCACAGAGGGCATCCTCTGATGGACAGGACCATGCTGCTAAAAGAAAAATCCAAAGCCATCGGATTGAATTGCACCATATGAATTACCATTTGGCCATTTTTTCTCTCTTTAAAGAAATTATTTTCTTTTAAAAAGAATACAAACTATCTTTTTTCATTATACATACCAATCCAAGTTCCCACTCCTTCCTCGCCTCCCATTCCCTCCACATAACCTCCCACCCCACCCCTGTCCAGTCCTCAGAGAGGGCAAGGTAAATTGCTTTGGGGAAGGTCCAAGGCCCTCCCTACTATATCTAGGTTGAGCAAGGTATCCATCCAAAGAGGATAGGTTCCCCAAAAGCCAGTACAAGCAGTAGGGATAAATCCTGGTGCCATTGCCAGTGGCCCCTCAGTCTCCCCAGTCTACCAGTCATGCAACTGTCAACCACATTCAGAGGGACTAGTTTGGTCCTATGCTTCTTTTCCTTCCCATTCCGGCTGGAGTTGGTGAGCTTCCATTAGCTCAAGTAGACTGTTTCAGTGGGTGCACCCATCAGTGGTAAAAAACAATAACATCTTGAATTTTGCATGCAAATGGATGGAACTAGAAAACACTATCCTTAGTGAGGTAACACAAACCCAAAAAGATGAATATGGTATATACTCAGTCATAGGTGGATACTAGCTATAAGCAAAGGATATTGAGCCTACAGTTCATGATCCTAGAGAAGCTAAGTAATAAGGTGAACCCTAAGAAAAACATACATATATCTAAATAGACAAGATTGCCTGACAACAATGGGGGCATGGGGATAGGGGGAGAAGGGAGGATAGAAAGGGAAGAGGTGGTGAGAAGGGAAGGGGGCAAGGAGAATATGAGGGAATGGAGTAAGGACAGAGATGAGAGCAAGGAAAGAGATATCTTGATTGAGGGAGCCATTATAGGGTTAGCAGAAACCTGGTCTAGAGAAATTCCTAGGAACCCACAAGGCTGACTCCTAAGCAACAGAGGAGAGTGGGCCCGATTTTGACTTGCCCAGTAGTCAGACTGATGAATATCTTTTTTTTTTGAGACAGGGTTTCTCTGTAGTTTTGGAACCTGTCCTGGAACTAGTTTTTGTAGATCAGGCTGGCCTCAAACTCACAGAGATCCACCTGCCTCCCGAGTGTTGGGATTAAAGGTGTGTGCCACCATTGCCCAGCTCAGACTGATGAATACCTTAAATATCACCATAGAACCTTTATCCAGCAACTAATGAAAACGGAGGCAGAGACCCTCATGGGAGCGCTGGACTGAGCTCCCAAAGTCCAGTTGAAGAGTGGAAGGAATGAGAATATGGGCAAAGACGTTTGGCCATTTTTATCCTGCAAATGTGGCACTTTTGAAAATATGGTTCAGTGGAATCCTACAGTATGCCTGTGTTGGAACTGGAATGGGGCTTCATCGTCATAGTAAGAAGTGCTGGCTGTATTTACACCTTAGTCTAGAGAAGCAACACCTGGCCTGTACCAAGTATTCGGCCTGTGCTTGCTGGACTCAGAACGCCAACACAGGACCAGACAGGGAAGCAGTGAAGTTGGAGGAGAAATTGGCTTTCTTTTCTCCCTGGGGACCTTAGGCATGCTGAGAACGCACTCCACGCGTGCTGAGTTACATGCCCAGCCCTGGAACGGGAGTCTTAAGGCAGTATGTGCAAGGCACTTGGCCCAGAAACAACCTCGGCTCATCGCTCAGAGTTACAGAGTGGGGGCCATGCTGGCACAGAAGACTGCTGATGCGCATCTTCAGAGGAGCGGGCGCAAGAGAAGAGACCTGCTAGGTTTTTCAGGGAGAAGGAGACTGGGCCAGGTAGCTGCTGACCTTGACCTCCCACCTGCCGCCACACCCAGCTGACAAAGGAAACAGACAATGATGGGGTGGGTCTGCGGTGCCGTGAAAGAGAAGAGTTCTTGGGAAAACAGTTCCTGCCCCCTCCCCCCTTCCTCCCT
Organism: Dicrostonyx torquatus; assembly: GCA_028555095.1. NCBI lineage: Eukaryota > Metazoa > Chordata > Mammalia > Rodentia > Cricetidae > Dicrostonyx > Dicrostonyx torquatus. Next base: position 1,244,037 of record JAQHUG010000370.1, on the reverse strand, counting down.
TTTCCACTTCCTGATCCTCACCCCCTGTTTTCCATATGGGGCAGCAGCTGGCTCAGCAGCAGGGCTGGAGCCTTCACATTCACACCCAGGATCTGCAATCAGAGCAAATAAGAGAGGAGATAGATCAGTTTAGTGTTCCTTCATAGCCGGAAACATGCACTGTAGAATATGTACACAACGCTTCTGCCAGGGAAATTTATTGAGGCGACATCTTGAGGTGCAGTACTAAAGGGATCGGGTTGATGTCTCTGGGGACTGGGATCCTGAAGTCTGGGATATCTGTTTTTAGCTCCAAAGGTACCTCCTTCCCCTGGATCACAGCAGATACCATCAGGGGAACCCAGGAAAGGTTGAATTTCAGGATTATCGCCTCTAAGGGCCAGTGTTGTAGAATAGCATTTCCGGGCAAGGGAGAAAGACATTGACTTCTCTAGATGGTCAGAACTTCAACTTAGACATTCTTTGTTCCGTCTTACAGATGGGGAAATTGAGGCTCAGGGAGTCTGAACCCTGGGCCTTGCTCTGTGTGAGTGAGCTGAGGACAGCACGGATGTGTGGAAGCTGAGGACTGCTCCTAGGTGTGCAACCTTAACACGGGGAGAGGGTTATCCAGATGCGGAGGATGGAGCCCTATCAGCTCTTGTTAGCTTCCCCAGTTCTCACCTTGTCCCAGATCTGCTCACTGCTCCTTAAGGTACTCCCCACCAAGGGATTAACCCCTGCGACACACACCAGGAAGTCCACACCCCCACAGCTTTCCAGGGCCTGCAGGGGAGGAGGAGACATGGGGGGAAGGGAAGTTTTTGCTGAAGTGGGGCACCCACCATTCTTGCTGGTCTAGAAATATGCTTGGATCCAGTTCTGGAGGAACAACCCTAAGTGAGGCTGGAGAATGGCTGGTTCTCTTTTCAGGGGCCAACAGCAAACTTCTGGACAGAGCTGGGGTTGTTTCAGCTCAGATGGCTTCTGTGCTCCCACTCCCGGCACCCCAACCTGCCATTTTCTCAACACATCTTTCCTGGAATACACTGGCCTGAACGCTCTAGATCTGGCTAAGAACCAGGAATTGTTTTTCTAGAATATCTCTGTCCCTGCTTGGATCCTCCCCAAGGGTCTGGTCTTCCAGGTGGGTTGGGTGGACATTCAACAAATGGCTGGATGCAGCTTCCTTCTCTCCTAAAGGGCTTCCCACTGCAACATCTCCCTCCTGCCCTGAACGTGTCCTTTCCCGCTCAGGTCTGTTCAGGAGAGATTATGGGACTGTCAGACAGAACTGAGTGACATGGTGGTGAGTCAGGTCCTGCAATGGAGTCTTTAACGGGTTGCTCTAGTGTGGATCACAGAAGCTGAACACCTGTACCCTCACCGTGGCCACCAGCTGCTCCCGATCTTCTGCCTTCCCCACATGGCACACAGTGCCCGTCACACTCAGCCCCTCCTCCTTCAGCACGGCCACTGCACGGTCCACATTCTGCTGCTTCCGGCTGCTGATGACCACATGGGCCCCATCCTGGGCCAGACGCCGGGCGATGGAGAAGCCAATCCTGTGGGTAAGAATGAAAAGGATGTGACAGTTCAGACTTGGGTTGACCCCTTTCTTGCTATGGTTTTGGTTTTTTTTGTTTTTTTTTTCCCTGAGGCATCAAGCTAATTTTCTCTACTGATCCAGAGCAGCTATCTTCATGCCCTACTTCTGGATGATTAAGAAGGGTGAATTGGATCTGTGTCCCTCATCAGATTTGGCCTCATCTCCACAACTGTCCACATCCAGTTCCCCAAGTCAGTTGCTGCTATAAAGCTCTTTGACCCGGGTCTCTGAATGCTGCTGAGTGCTCGCAGCATTGGCATGGAAGGGTATCATTATCAACCCATGTAGCACTACCTTTGACTAACAGAAGTTTGGAGCAATGGTTGAATTCCTTCTGCCTTCCTCTGATGAGTTACTCCATGATACATTTGTGTGTCCTACTGAATTTTGGGCCCTTCCATCATGGAGTGGCCTGTATTGGGCCATGCTGGTAACACATCTGGCACTGGCTTTATCTCCCGTCCCTTGGAGTTTCTAAGTAGAATCATATTTTCAAGACTCTTAAGCCTCATAGCTTTGTTTTGTGGGGCCAATGTTAGGACAAGGAGGTTAGCCAAATCCAGTGATACCCACAGCTTCCAAGTTCCCAACAGGTTGCTCTCACCCATGTGTGGACCCTGTAACCACAGCGACTTTGTTGGCCAGTGCAAGTCTGCAGTTTGATCCATTACTAGTGCTTCTCACAGAGAGTGCAGTCACAGGGGCTGGGAGTCTCTTCCAGCCCTGGATCAGAGGCCTAAACATTGGGTTTCTGTTTGCTCTTCTTTTTTGTGAGCTTGGTCCAGAGAGGGTGACCTCTAGCAAAGCAAAACAAACATAGTTACAATGGTAGATCTTATAAGGAGGGGTGGATTTTGATACACTGTGCTGGGCTGAGCCTGGGGTGGTCTAGGTCTCTCTAGTGGAAGTTCAGTCTAGCAGAAGCACCTAACACAGTTTGACATAACATTCACTGTTCCACACTCCCTCAGTGCTCTAGGGCCAGTGGTACGGAAGAGGCATGGAGGACCAGGATCAGGGAAGGAAGGGAAGCTTTTGTTGCAATGGGGCACCATTCTTTGTTTAATGTCTCTGGGGATATGCCTGGATCAAATCCAAAAAGGAAAACTTAGAAATTAGTTTGGTTGTATTCATAGTTGTCATGGGCTATAGGCTGGACCTGCTTGGATCAACTCAAGAGTCTAATGGCTCTATCTAGTCCAGTGTTTATGAGCTTAAGATTTCCCATGTCCAACCTTTTAAACCGGAATGTTTTTGGCTACCTGGAATCAAGTGCTTACATTTCCATATAGAGGTTCAACAAACATCCGTTCATTGAGACTCCTTAGGATGATGAGCAGATAATTCACAGGTTTGCCATGAAAGAACCAAAGACATAAGATTCACACAGAAACAGCTTTGCAGCGACTCAATGACTGCTTAAGGGTCACAAGTTTTATGGCTTTGATCTTATCTCAAGCCTTAGGACACACTACACGTCTTGTTTCACTGATACCACATTTTTCAAGTCTTCTAGATTGTTCTTCATTTTTATCCTGGTGCCAGGGGTGAAGGGGGCGAGGTGTTTTCTGAGCCTCAGTGCCAATATTGTCTCTGCCAAATGATTGTGTGGCTCTTGTGCTTGCTCTTCTTGTAACTTTCAGCTCCCCGAGCCTGAGCGATGGTGCTGGGTGCTCAGCTCTAGCAGGTGCTGGGTGCTGGCCATTGCTGGTTGGTATCTGGGGGGCCGAATGAATGAATGGATGGAGGAATGAGGATTCGGCTTCAGTGACCAAGATTTCCATAGGGCCCTACTGGATCCATGGGTCAAATTTCTTAGGGTTAGAAGGTTGGGGCATTCTCCCCAAACTGTTAGCTCTGTCAACTCAGCTCTAGTTTCAAAATATTTATCCTAAAGTAGTCATTCTGGATTTGCCAGTGCTCAGGTGTTGGGTGAATCAGGCATTGTGTACAAAGTAACTTGCGTTTTCCTTCTATTTGAGTATCTGACCTTCTGCTCACACCTCTCCAAATCTATAGCTATGAGCACAGCTAAGGAAGCAGGGCTCTTATTAAAGCATTGCGACTTTAGTAAATCTTGGGTAAATATCAAGGCAGACAAGTGCTGCTGAAGAAACTTAAAGACAAATCAGATCCATGGTCTTAGGATTTAGCTCCCGCACTTCTTCATTGTGGGGCTTTACTTCCCGGGTCGCTGAAGATTCAAAAGAGTGACCATGTGTGCTTTCTCTTCCTATATCACGTTTTGTGAATGTCACTGAAGGCAATTTAGTTCCAAGTTTAAGGGGCTTCATTTGTCTAAGGTCATAATTATTCTTTGTACTCCTCAGCTGCCCGAGGGAAACAAAAACTAACTCTGACTGGGTCTCTATATGCTTTCCTCTCCCTTCTCCCCCCCCCCTGCCCGTCCCTCCCCGTCCCTTCGTCACTTTCTGCTGTTTTTCTCCAATCCCTCTCCGCCCCCTGAAAAAGATACAGAATCCAGACATGCACTGTTTTTCTTTAAATTCATTCAATGAAGAATTGTGTGTGTGTGTGTGTGTGTGTGTGTGTGTGTCCTGCTCTAGACTGGGTAACAAAGATGACTCTCATGATTTTAGTATTAAGAAACACTCAGTCTGAGCTGGGACTGCAGAAAAATAAAAGTTTGGCAAATGTGGTAGAGGCAGAATGCGTGTTACACAGGTTTGGGGGTGCACAAGGAAGGAAGATACTTAGTCTGGGGTGACTAAACCCCAGATGTAGATGTAGATGCCTGAACTCATTTAGGAAAGAGTACTTCTAATGTTGTGGGTTTTAGAGCAGGGACTAATGCTAATAAAAAAGGATATATGCGTTTTGTAATTTTTTTTAAATGAAAAATTTTATAAGAAAGTTTAGGGAAAATTTGTAAAAGATAAAATGTACCTGGCTTTGAAATGGGTTGGGTGTCACCAGTGGTGGGGGTGGAGGACGACGATGACAATGACAATAACAACTGTACTTTGTCTAATGCAGTCTTCTGGGTGACAAAATCTGGGGGGGGTCTTTGTATCTTTGTCTTGAAATGGGTTACAAGTTAGTAAACTTCAAGTAACTGATAACAATGCCAGTGATGCCTGTCCAGGGTGCCAATAAATGTCACCTGAAGACTGCCAACTCATTCGTCTTATCCAGAGTGGACGATTAGCCTTGTGCCTAATAAGCAAACTTACTTTATTTAGTGTTTGTTTTACATAGTTGAGACTTTCTGAATTCACTTTAGGATAAATTGTATGTCTTAGTGGTTCCCCTCAGTAATTAATACACTAGTAAACATTTTGGCACTTACTCATTTTATGTTTGTGTGAGAGTCATGATTTTTACTCTGAAAAAAAAAATCATCCCTTATAGAAGAAAGTGAAAATAAGACACGCCACAAAGTTAACCACTGCCATTCTGAATATTTTACCTTTCCCTCATCAACATTCCACAGACTTTCTCTGTTAAAATAAAATTGATGTACTCCATGTTACATAAACACAGTAGTACACATGAATTGATTCAGTTTTCTAGCTGGTTCTTAAAAAATGACTACAGAAAGGAGTTTGGGAATATGGATTGGATACCAGGCAAGGAAGACAGTATGAGGAGGGGCAAGGAAGACAGAAGATCACCACAGAACTTGGAATAGGAAATTAGCGCGCCAGGGAGTGACTTGAGATGAAGTGTAGAGCACTGATTCTCAGCTTTCCTAATACTGTGACACTTTAATACATACAGTCCTTTATGTTGTGATGTCCCCAACCATAAAATTATTTCATTGCTCCTTCATAACTGTAATAATTCATAATTCATAACTGTAATTCTGCTACTGTTATGAATAGTAATGTAGACTGATATGCATCCTATTGATATGCAGGATAACTGATATGGGACCCCCAAAGGGATTGTGAGAACCACTGCTGTAGAATGCCAACAGCTACAAGGAGTTTGACTTCATCCAGAGGCCATGTGGGAGTCACTGGAATTTAATAAGAGAATTGAATATGTCAGATATTGATGTGATCATATTTTTGTTTTTTAGGGACTGCTTCAAAGGATTGCCTGAATGGAGCTGCTCAGTTTGGTCTGGTTTCTAGACATAAAGTTGGCAAGGTGTGGCAGCCGCTCATTATTGAAGGAAGTGATGCAGCAGGTGCCAGGTAAGGAGATCCTGAGTAAGCGACACAAGACACATGGCAGGTACCTGGGCTCCAGCATCTTCTGCCCCTGTTGCATTGATGCCTAACTCTCAGAGTGTACTCGGGAGGGGGGAGCATGCATGCAATTCAGGGGATATTCTTGGCTGTTTTTTGTCTTCTTATGCCTTATAGTGACCATGATCAGAAATGTCAGTGATCAAAAAGACAAGCTCTCCTGAGTAAATTGGGAAGGGAAAAGGGAAGCAGGAAGGGGAATAGAAAAAAAACATATAGATCAATAAAACAATAAAAAAAAGAAGTGGCAGTGATCACGGCTAGGCAAAGGGAAGTCCTGCACACACTGAATGTGCAGCACCAAGTCATACCAATGTAGGTGTAGAGCGGGCAACTGCGTGCCCAAGTTTGCAGTTGACATTGGTGAGAGGGCCAGGCTGCCAATAGACATTTGGGAGTTATCACACAGACTGGCACAGTCTACCTGGTGGTGAATACATTCAAAAGACAAGGATTAAAGCTGAGTCATACCAATAATGTTCTCTGTCTTGGTTACTGTTCTATTGCTATGAAAAGACAGCATGACCAAGGCAACTTATAAAAGAAAGCATCTTATTGGGGCTTGTTTACATTTTTAGAGGATGAGTCCTTGACCATCATGGTGAGTAGCACGGCAGCAGGCAAGCAGACAAGTCATTGGAACGGTAACTAAGAACTACATCTGATTCATAAGCAGAGAGAGCTAACAGGGAATGGCATAGGCTTTTGAAAACTCAAAGCTCCTCCTCCACCAGTGACACACCTCCACTAACAGGGACATACCTCCTAATCCTTAAATAGTCCATCAGCTGGGAAACAAACATTCAAATATAGGCGTCTCGGAGGACCATTCTTATTCAAACCAACTCTCTCTCTTTCTCTCTCTCTCTCTCTCTCTCTGTATGTTGAAAAGTAGGAAGAAAACTAGGTACTTTGTGTCTTCAAAAACCAAGTGGATGAAAAGGATATGCCCAATGTACAAACTTCACTTGTATGAGATGTCTTTATGTAGTAGTGCCATATACAATGTCTACAATCAAAATAAAAAGCACGTGGTACACTTCAATATATACAGTGATTTTGGTTTTTGAATATAACTGTTAATACTAAAAAAACATATATACTTATGTATTTATGGCATGCCATGTAATGATCAATACATGCATACATTCTATAATGCTAAAATCAAGGTTATACAACATTTATCACACATTGTAATAAAACTGAAAGAGAAGGGGAAAAGGCAAACAGAGAATTCCAAGGAGGAGAACTAACAGCCATGTCACCAGCTGCCGGGAACTGCAGTGACCTGAGGGCTCAGGATTGACTGTCAGCTTGTGCACTGCGGAGGCTATTAGTGACAATCACAAAACAGGTTTCGGTGCAAGGATGAGGGTGCAGAACGCAAGCAAAGTGGGGTCAGAGATAATGTCAGGAAGATAGATGAACAAATACAGCTAACCCTTTCAAAGAAATTATTTATTTATTGTAATTTTATCCAAAGGAACTGAGAGAGAAACGGGGGTGACTGCTAGATGGGCAGGTAATGAAAGTGGGGTGGGGGGCAGGGGGAGAAAAACCAGCAGCACTGTGAGCTGCTCAGGACAAGCGCCATGATCCAGGACAGAGAGTGAGACCATCAGTTCAGAGAGTAGACCAGTGAGGAGTGTCCACCGTCGGAGAGGGAGACAGAACGCTGCAGAAGGTGGCGGTTAGCTTAAGAGCATCTATAATTCACTCAGAAGAGAGAACACAGGAAAGAGCAAGGGAAGATGGGAGGCATGTGGTCAGAAGCACACTGTCTAATTTTCTCAGGGAAATGAGAGGTGGGACTATGAGCTGAGAGTGAGTGTCAAAGGCCTGGGGACTGAAGAAAGGGAAAGAGTGTTGAGAGAGAGCTGGAGAGTAAGTGGTTAAGAGAATATGAAACTGGGTAGTGCCAAAAACTCTCTTCAAATCAGGCACAAGCTATTAAGACTGTTGCAATGAACATGATTTACAAACTGGGGTGCAGACAATGCTTTTATTTCTTTGTGTATACATGTGGGGATGTAGCTACTGGCTTTATAGGTGATTTTATGTTCAACCATTAAAAAGCATCCTGACTATTTCTTAAAAGACAAAACAAAACAAAAAACAGGTGCATGAAGCTTGACTGTGTATCTCTTGACTGTGTATCTCATGGCATAACTTGACCAGGTTGGCTGTAGAGGGCTGGGAGTGTAGCTCAGTGCTCTGGTGCTTGCCAGGACGTTCAAGGTGTTGTGTCCCACTCTGAGCACCGTAGAAGAAACAATTACTTTGCCAGGTGTGTGAGTCTCAAAAACACCCTTGCCAGCAAAACAAAAACAGAAAGCAAACAAAACCACACAGAAAAGTTTCACAATCAAGTGGAATTTTCATGAATTTTTATTATATTATAATACCTTTAGAAATGTGACAGTGTGACTAGATCAGTTTCACTCAACAGTGTGGCTTACACACCTCGCAGATAAGCCTTGGAAAGGGTGAAGCAGAAGCAAGCACATTTAAACACACGTGCACTGCCCATTTCACGACAGCAGAATTAGTGAAGTAGACCAAGGTAGAAAAGACCAATTCTTAGATACTGATTTATTGATTCATTTAGCAATTCTCTTAAAGCACTGCTTGGGCGGCCTAGTGCCAAGCACGACTTCACTGGACACCTGGAACAGAATGACCTGTAGAAGTATCTGAAACTGTGGGTCACTGCTCTTAACAACCTGACCAATCTTGCTTGCTTGCTCATCCCACCTTGTGGCTTTAGATTATAAAACGAGAACCCAGACCTGTCAGGAGCTGTCCTGACTTTGGTCCCCTGGTAAACACATCTCTTTTCCACTCTCACTGGTGTTGGATTGCTTATTCCACTAAGATTCTGGCTACACTAGCTCAGCTTCCAAGACTGTGCTTCCAATACCAGGCGCTGCTCCTAACCAATCAAGTAGAAGGGAAAAGGTAAGAAGCCCTAAGGTGACAATCATTAAAGTAGCCATGTCCCAGTAGGTTTTTGATTGTCAAGAGGCAGTCTTTACTCTGAACTCACAGCACAATAAGGACAGAGTGGAGGCGGCTTCCTCCCTCTTTGAACAGGCTAAGGAATGGGTCCTTGGAAAGTGAATTTGCAGCACTTTGAATAGAGGTGCTTTCTCAGGTAAACTTTAGGGAAGGTCACATTACAGACAGTGAAGATCTGAAGGCTGAGTCTGAAGGGACCGCGACCTCACCACCACCAGTTTTATGTGTCATGAATTTAAACACTAAAGTCAGTTTTTCCAAGTAGTTGAGTCACCACACTTCAATAGTCTGAGAACATTTGCACGGCTTCAGTAAGATTCATTCACACCTCTCTGAACTAGCCTCCAATCCCACATCTGCCTCAGGTAACTTTGACTTACTTTCTGTAGTTTAAATTTTGTCATTAGTCTTTTCTGAACATTTCATATGTGTCTTAGCTACTTTTCTGTTGGCATGGCAAAATACTATAATCAAAGCCACTTATAAAAGAAAGAGTTAAATTTGGATCTAGTGGTGTCAGAGGGTGAGTCCATGCCCACATGGCAGCGTGGTGGCAGGCAGGCAGGCACGACACTGGGCAGTGACTTAGATCTGAGCCACCAGCATGAGGCAGAGAGAGAACCAACTGGACTGGCATGAGAATTTGGAACCCCAAAGACCACCCCCTGTGCCACATCTCCTCCAGAAAGGCCACACCTCCTAGTCCTTCCCAAACAGTTGCACCAACTGAGAACAAATAAACATATGAGCTGATAGGGACCATTCACATTCAAACCACCATGGTATGAATAAGTATTGCTGTGATTACCCATTGGAAAGTTTTGCTTGTTTACTGGTCTGTAGATTTTTTTGCCCATGGAATAGGCTGCTTGTCTCACATATGGAAATGTGGAGTTTTGAAGAGAGAGAGAGAATTTCGACACACACTTACCTTGATGGAGTATCCTAAGGGCTGTGTTCGAGGCCTGTAGAGAACTGGAGTGCCAGGACCAGCTTCCAAGGGTGTCTGGGCAGCATCCTGTGTGTGCTTTTAAGTTGGGCTATCCATCAGCTCCTCCTTCCTTCAGGACACACCCACGACATCTCTCTGCCCTCTTTCCAGTCTTCACACTGCTGAGTCATCAAAGTTTAGTTAGCACTAGCCTTCCACTTTACAATAGAAATGATTTTGATTTGCATTTACCTAAGAAATAGTGATGAGAAGCATTTCTTCATAGACATGGTGGCCATTTGTGTCTACTTTTGTGACTTGTTAATTCAGGTTTCTTACCTACTTAAAAAACTATTCCATGCCAATTTCATATGTGTATGTAAAGCTTTCTGATCATACTTGTCTTCCACCTCCCAAATAGCTCCACTCCTCCCAAGTCAATTCCCACTCCTCCCAAGCCCCACTCCTCCCAAACCCCACTCCTCCCAAGTCAAGCCCCACTCCTCCCAAGCCCCACTTTTCCCAAGTCAAGCCCCACTTTTCCCAAGTCTCACTCCTCCCAAGTCAAGCCCCACTCCTCCAAGCCCCACTCCTACTTTGTCTTTTTGTTTTATTTTCTTTTAGTTCATGACTCATTGAGTTTAACCAGGGCACCTGCATGAGCATGAGTGTGTCATTATTGACTGGAGCAGGGTAATTCACTCGTGGGTACACCACTGAACACAGTGACCCCCTCCCAACAGTAACCAGTCACCAATAGCTCCAGGGTAGGAGCAAGGCTTCATGAGACCCTTCCTTATCCATCACTGCCTTGCTTGCTTTTAATCAACTTATTATTTGTTATCAATATTGATTTGTTTGAGTGTCTTATTTATTTTGTATATTAACCCTTATCAGATGCATAGTTTGCAAATATCTTTTTTTTTTTATTCTGTAGGTTGGCTCTTTGTTCTGCTGTTTCTGTTGCTTTACAGGAAAGAAAACCAAATGTTTTTAAATTAAAAATTTCATGCATTATTTAATATGGGGTGGTTCTTCCTCCTCTCCCCCACCTCCCTGGCCCATCCGCACTGTACTGTCCTAACATCTTTCACATCACACTAGGGCTATTACCCTCCCTACCTCTCCTTAAAGCAACACCCATCTCATGAGCTCCTTTCTAGTTTCCTGGTCTCTACCCACTCTTATTCCCATATAAATAAATATATGTATGTATATACATATAGCATAGACATATACAACAACCAGAAGCTAAGATTTGCATATGATAGAAAACATGTTTGTTTCTGAGCCTGGATTACTTATTTAATACAATATTTTCCAGTTCCACTAATTTACCTGCAAATTTTCTAATTTCATTTTCCATTATGGCCAAATGAAATTTCACTGTGCAGACACAACATGTTTTGCTTACCCATTCATGCGGTCATTCCATCTTGGATTTGATTCCATTTTCTCGCTATTTGTGGACAGAGCATCAATAGACAGACAGGCCAATATTTCTGTGGTAGGATACAGAGTCCTTGGAGCAGCAGGGAGCGGCACTGCTAGGTCACATGGCGGTTCTGTTCCTGGTTTTTGAGAAGGCTCCACACTTTTTAATTTGATATAATCTCACTTGTTAATTCTTGATTTTGTTTCCCATGCTTTTGAAATTTTATTAGAGAATTCTTTGCCCAGATGAAGGTCATGAATCTTTTCTCTTTTGCTTTCTTCTGTTAGTTCCATAGTTAGGGCCTCCCTTTCCAGTCTTTAATCTGTTTTGTTGTTGCTGTTTGTTAGGCTTGGTTTTGTGAGACAAAGTCTTATTGTGCAGCCTGGAACTCGATTTTCAGACCAGGCTGGCCTTGAGCACATGGAGATCCACGCATCTCCCAAGTGCTGGGATTAAAGTCATGCATCACCCCACCAGGTTCTAATCTGCTTTGAGTTGGTTTGGGTATATGGTGAGACATATGGATCTAGTTCACTCTTCTGTATAATATGCCACCCACTCCAGTAAAAATGGCTATTAGTAAATGAGCCAAACACAAAACACAGTAAGACTGTGGAGAAAAGGAAGCCCCTGCATCCTGTTAGTGGGAATGTACACTCGACATAGAAGCAGTATGGAGGTTTTTCAAAGAATGAAAGCTAGAACTTGGACTAGAAAGAAGACTCTGAGGTTAAGAACACTGAATGTTCTTCAGAGGGTCTGGGTTCAAGTCCCAGAACCCATATGACAACTCAAAAACATCTGAAACTCTAGTCTCAGGGGATCTGCCTTAGTTACTATTCTATTGCTATGATAAGACACCATGGTCAAGGCAACTTCTAGAAGAAAAGGATTATTTGGGCCTTAAAGTTTTAAAGGGTTAGAGCACTAGTTAACAATAGTTAAGACATGGAATCACCTAATGAAACAACCGTTATGCACACAACCGAACACAAAGGATGAACTCTGTCATTTGTAGCAACGTGGATGGACTTGGAGGGCTTTGTGTTAAAGTGACATGAGCCAGACACAGCGAGACAATAACACATGATTTCACTAACACATGGAATATGGAAAATTGAGGCCATAAAAGTGGAGAGTAGCACAGTGGCTACTGCAGGTGACTGGGAAAGAAGAGGACTGCTGAGAGACTTAACAGTGCACACAAAGTTACAGGCAGACGGCTCTGATGTGTGAGTGCACAGCACGGTGACTGTAGATAACAAGAAAGGACCACGCATTTCCAAGTAATTACAAGAGAAGATCTTTGGAAGGCAGCCATGCTTACCCCTATGCCAGCAATACATACTAGAAGAGAGGATTTTTTACTATTCCACAGACAAAAAGATGACAAAAGCTAAAGAAAATGAAGACGATAATTATCCTGAGTTGATCGTTCTGTAATATATATCTTTACTGAAATATCACAGTGAACCCCAAGATACACAAAATTACATGCTAATTAAAAATAAAAGCAAATAAGATACAAATGATGTTCTGTGTATCATGTAGGGACCCTTTCCTTACACATCTTCGCTTCTTTCCACTGAGCACAGCAGCCTCTGTGAATTTCTATAGCAGAACCGTGGAGCAGAAGATTATGTGTTAGTTGTCAAGTCTGAGAAAGCACAACACTGTTGGCTTAGTTTGGGGTTCTGTTTTCCCATGAAACACCATGACCAAAAGCAACTTGGAGAGGAAACAGCTTTTTTTCCCCCCACAGTTCCATATAATAGTTCATCATCAAAAAGCAGTGAGGGGAGGAACTAAATTAGGGCAGGGATCTGAAGGCAGGAGGTGATGCAGAGGCCATGGAGGAGTGCTGCTTACTCGTTTGCTCCTCATGGCTTGCTCAGCCTTTATATATATATATATATATATATAAAACCCAGGATCACCAGCCTAGGAGTGGCCTCACTCACAATGGCCTGGGTCCTCCCCAATCAATCACTAATTACGAAAATACTCTCCAGGTCTGCCTACAGTCCACTCTTATGGGAGGCACTTTCTTTGTGCCTCAGACGACTTTGGCATGTGTCAAGTTGACATAAAACTATCCAGGACAACTGTGTGCCTGGTACAAAGCCCTGGGGCAGACCCTGAAATTTTTTTATCCCTCTCGTCTGGAAATCAGAGTCACCAGGAGAAACACAGCATTTGTAAAGCATTGGTTGGAATAAAACTTCACCTTCATAGAGAAAAATGGGGTGAGATCATCTTTAATAGTATGCACCAGTTGGCCCCATATAGGACACCCACATGGCAGTCAGTGCCAGTCAGCCACTCTGCCCCTCTCACATGACTGGAAAAGGTAGAAGGAGAGGGTATCAGTGGCCTTGGCCAGATGCCATGGGGTGCGCGTACTGGAAAGAGCATTGTCTCTTGGAAGGAAATGTTTCTTCCCATCCAAGGCTTGTTCTTACGAGGCTGAGAGGGGGGAGACTGGAAGGAAGCAGTCTTCTAATGCACTGTGCTCATCACCTCTTGGGACCTCTGTTCTCGTTCTTGTATTTTCTATGTTAACGTGTGAGACTCAATTCTGTTGTCTAAAATCAGAAACCTCAAGGTCACCCCAGATCTGTCTTCTGTCTTATTTAACATTGGTCGTGACAACTCCATCAAGACTGTGTCTTCTGTCTCTGAGAGGCCACTCTCACGGTGCTTGTGTTGCATTTGTCACATGGGCCATGCCTTGTCAGCAGTGTGACAAGCTTCTCTCCTGCTCTCACTTCTCAGTCAAGCTATGGCGATTTTTCCAAGGTGCAAAGGTGACCAAGTGCACACCATTGTTAGGATCCAACAATAGTTCCAGTAGATTTTATGATTGGCCACCTCCCTAACCTCCTCTCCCATTGCTTTCTGAACACCCTTTGCTGTAGAAATAACTGAATTTCATACTTGCACCATCCACCATTACCTGAAGAGTTCTTTCCTTGACTCAGAAATCTTTGGAAGTCTCCTTCTGCAAGGAAGCCTCATTCCACATGCCTATCTTGTTCTACATGTCTGTCTGTCCAGCCGCACCCTGGGTCTCACTGCTTCTCCATTTCCTATTCTCAAGCAGGCTGCAAGCACCTGCAGGGCCATGCTGATGTTTTAGACATCTCCAGGGTCAGTTTTGCACATGGAAGATGGCAATTTTTGATTTTGAGTTTGTTTACTTTATTTCAGAAGCCACATTTTTATCTTAATGTCTCTTATGTGGAGATGGTCTTGGGTGTCTTATAGGTCTCTGAAGGCTGGGGTCAAAGGTGAGCTTTGATTGAAGGAGAGGTATGAGCTACGTGGGTGTTTGTTCTCTGGCAAAGTAAAATTCTTTCCTCTCAAGAGCTTTCTAGAGCAGTTTTCTATTACTAACGAGCGTGTGTGTGTGTGTGTGTGTGTGTGCGCGCGCGCGTGTGTGTGTGTTACTGATGACTAATTCTCAGACCTCACACATGCTAGGAAAGCACTTTATACTTTACTCTGTCCTTGGCTGTCAAGTGCTTGTATGTGTGTGGTATATGTGTGTTTATATAGGTGTGAGAATAAATGTGTCTATATGGAGGCCAGAGGTCGATATTGGTTGCCCTTCTCAATTGCTCTCTACCTTATTTTTGGAGACAGGGTCTCACATTGAAGTGGCTGTCCAGTGAGTTTGAGGGGTCCTCCTTCCTTTGTCCCTCACTGCCTAGGCATTGGTGTTAAGACATGAGATGACATTCCAATTTTTACGTGGGAGCAGGGATCTGCACTCTGGTCTTGATACTAACACAAGCAGACACTTTGCCAACTGAGCCATCTCTCCAGTACCTATGTCTGATCTCACTAAGTTAACCAGGCTGACTTTGAACTTGTGGTACTCCAGCCTCAGTCTCTCAAGTATCTGAGATTACAGGCTTATGCCACCAGGCTCAAGGCTCCTGACTACAAAAATCCATAGAGTTGGCAGTACTATCTCTATTTTACTCACTAGGAAACTGAGTAACAGGAGAGTTAAATATCCTGTCCAATCAATACAATAGTTACGTATCAATGCTGAGGTTTGTCTCCAATGTTATGTTGTCTAACTCTGAGCTTTGTTTTGAAAGGGTCAGCCATGACGCAGATAAATGCTAGGACCTTACATTTAAGTAATGTTGCAGACGTAACCCCAAGCTAAGCACAGAGCCCCTTGTCTGCTCCCACCTATGGCAGGCTTCCCTACTTTCTACTTGCATACTCTATAAGGGTCTTCTTGCTCCTATTTTCCTGGTCCATATTTCAAAATCGTTGGTTTGTGGCAATCTATTTCTTTCTTTACTGTTATGTCTAAGATTTGTTGAAAAGACGGGGGCTTCATTGCCCGTTTTAGAGGCAGACAAGGCTACAAAAACTATTCTCCTTTTATAGAAGACAGTTTCTTCCCAAATTCTGCTCACTTTTATCACAGCTGAAAATCCATATGTGCTTTTATTTCCCAAAAAGTGTTTTTCACCTTTGACAAGTAACCTGGTTCTAGAATCTAGTAACACAAATATTTACTATTGTTACTATTACTATGATTCGATTCTGGAAGGTGAAACTCATTTTCTGAGTTTTAGGAAACATTTTTTTTTCTGTCTTCCAGCAGAAAATTCATACAAGCATAAACACATACATGCACACATACATACTAAATGTGTTCATATGCAAACATTTTAATAACTACCTACAGAAGCTGGGTACTTTACTTGATTAATTGTATCATTTTTGTATACAGTAGTGCTCATTGCTATATTATTTATTTTCTCAAAATAATCTTCATTGCAGGAGTCTTTAATGAGGCAACTGTTTGCTTTTCATTCTCTTCCTGCTTTCGTTACCTCCCAAACAGATGGCTTTCTCTTCCACACTCTTCCAGAGCTCATTGTCCTACACAACCGTCTCTCCTATTCTCTGAACACTAACTGGGTCTCCCAGGATTCCATACTACACTATTCAGGAATTAACAAAGACCTTGACGGTTCAGGGTTAAGTCCCACAGGACTGATAAATACTTGTTTTTGCTTGTTTGTTTTTCATAGTTCTCTGAGTATTTCATAAAGTGTGCTTTGGCAATATTCATCCCTGTCCCCCAGAACCATTCCTCCTTCCTTACCCACACAACTTTGTATCCTATTTCCTTTCTTTTCTAAAAATCTATCAAGTACAATTGTGCCATCCACCTGCTTGGATGTATGTCCCTTCCCCCAGAACGTGGTTGACTCACCAGGGGCCACACACCCTTAGTGAAAGCTGATTTTCTCTCTCCCACAGTTACCAATTGCCAGTAGCTCTTTGGCTTTTGGCTGCTTCTACTTTAGATCTAATGGCAAGTAGGGGACACACACATGGCTACAATTTGCCACAACTCTACCTCAAAGTTTTAAGAGTCTACAATATTCAAAGTGTTTAAGGAAACAGTTTGCTAGCTTGTTAGCAAGGATATGGTAAAGGACAAGGATGGTCAGGCAGACACAGGGATGCATAGAAAGAGGGCCCCATGCCCCAAGGGTAGGCACTCTGCCTTCACAGGATTAGAGTGGGCTGCCTTCCTGGTACATGAATGTGTTCCATCATGGACACCTTCTGGAGCCTGCTTCCGTCATGTAGGCAGAACTAGTTAACTCAGCCTACAGCTCTCTCTGCTTTTGGAGAAGGGGAGATGGGGCTGAGCATCACAAACTCCTCCACGTGGCTTGTTCTCCTGAGCCTCCCCCAAACCCTGGAGCTCAGTAGAAACAGTCTGGAATAAAACACGTGCCCCAAAACTCTACCAGTCAGGAAATTATGAAAGCTTTAGGATATCTGGGAAGAAGAGCATTTTGTGGCAGGCCCAGACCTTAGCACAACTGATGTGAGGATGGAGGTGCTAGGATGGAACACAGCACAGAGGCAGCACCACCTACCAAAATGAAGGCAAAGGCATCTTCCATCAAAGTCCATAGTTCTGGCAAGTCTCTAATGTACTAACCGTGCTTTTTGACTTTTGCAGTTCTGCTTCTGGCTAACTGTTCTTGTTATCTGCAGTGTGTCAACCCAGGTGATGGCTTTTGTGTTTAAAAACTCACCCTGAGGAAGGTTTGGGACCACCCTCAGGTCTCAGACATCCAGTGTAGTTGCCCGCCACTATTAAAGACTTTGCATTGCCTTGTGGCCAAGGAGTCTTCTCTGGTGGATGCCTCACATTAATTCTTACCCAGCACAACTGTGCAAGCATGTTTCTATCTGCATGTTCATGAACACGTAATTAGCTAGACACTAATTAATTAGAGACCGACAGAACATAAGGTATTTACACCTTAGATGCAACTCGGGTATTTTGTTTGACTGTGTCTCAGGGATCTTCTGAACAGCACAGAATGTACTTCACTTAACAGTAGTTCTGCAGTGTGGGATTATGAAAGAACTCATAAAAATGCAATGATACTCCCAGCTACAGCTCATCTTGCAGTAAAGGCGGTGTCCATGTGATCTTTGAAGCTCAAGCTGTGGAAAACCAATTTCATAACAGATCCTGCCATTTGAGTGCCTGGTTCAGGACTTTGCTTGACAGAACTTTGCTTGTCCACCTCTTTGGGGCTTAGCACTAAGCAGAAAAGAGAGCACAGAAACCCAGTCACACTGGGGAAGCGGTAGGAGCTGCGTGGAGAACACTCTGTCTTTCTGTCTCGATGGAAGACATGAAGTAAGTTTTAGGTCTCAAGGAATCCAGGCATGACCACTGTCACACCTAAGCCTGGGTTATGACCCCACAGGAAGGTGTGGGTATCGTAGACCAACACCAGTGTTCATTTGAACAGGAAATGATATCTTTGTATGCGTTTGTACCCAACTTAGCAATATTTTTGTGTGCTCTTGCATCCCCAAAGGGTACCTTTCCTTCTGTATGGCAGTCAGTGACGGGACTTCAGTTTCTCTCCCTTTAAAAAGACTAGCTGATTTTAAATAAATTTTATCCAAAACCCCATAATCTTTGATCGTACATTCAAACTACCAGACATGCTAATGAGGCACAGTACACGGTATATGCTCTAGGCAAGAGTAATGGTTTCTCCTTCTGAAAGCTGACAGCATTGGCTGTTTCAAATAATTGATCTTGAAAAAAACCTGCTATCTAAAGGTTAGGTAATCTTTTTTGAAATTAGTGTTTTTTTTCTTTCTCTTCATAAATCTTAAGAACTCATAAGTCAAACAATGTACATTTCCTTCAAATACTTGCCTAACCCAAAAATGAAAAATAAATAAAAGATGGACTTTTTGAAAGGTCAGCTTGGTGGATTTATTTAAATAAGAGTGATAATTAATGTTATTTATTATATGAAGAAATTGGCACTATTTAAAGCAAATCAATTAATCACAAAGCAGAACATTATGAGTAAAACTAAAAGCAGAACAGTTTTAATGAGTGCTATGCACAGGCTTTCTCAAAAGACAAAGCTGAAGCTGTTTAATGTGGGAATGGGTTTTACTTGTGGTTCTAGGATTGGGCAATGCATCGTTCCAGAAGATACAGTAAGTGCTCCAACAAGGAGGAGAGGTGTGTGTTCCTAAGCAAATAGGGGCTGATGAGAGCGGAGGCAAGAATCTCAGAGTGAGCTGGCCGTTTCCGAGTTGCCCCACCCTGAAGCGAGAACAGGGAGGCCAGAGAAAAGGAAACGATTGGTTAACACGAGGTGATGCCAACGTATTTTTCCATAGGATTAAGACAGGGAACACTATTCTCATACACACCAAAAGTTGCCTGCTTGAGGATTTGTGGATCATTCCTCCTGGCTTCTGGGGAGATCCAATAACAACTTACTTTCAACTCAGTAACATGGAATTTTAGTGTGAGTGACTGACTCCATTTGAGTTTCCATCTTGTCTGTTGGGGTTTAACCCACAAGCTTAGTCCAAAACATGTTTACTCTTCATTTAGCAGATCAAAACAAAAAACTAGCAGATACAGTTTTATTTTTTTTTTAGTTAAAAATTTGTATGTGTGAGAATGTTCACTGTATGCACATGTGCAGCGGCCTAAAATTCTATATAAACTAATGCTTGATTTTTGACTGCATAAGACCGAATTCTGGGTCAAGCCTGTGAACTCATACATAAGCTACATTCTGTCTTGGAATTGTCTAAAAAACATCTAAAAAATAGTGTTTCTATAATATTTTGAATTTATTCTTTTGGAAAACTTATACATATATACCACATATTTTAATCACACCAACCCCTCCAACTCCCCTTTGTCCCCTCCCATCATCATACCCTCTTCTTTTTAAGAAAAAAAATTATAACCTAGCGCTGCTTGCATGCTCACAGGTATAGGGCCATCCATTGGAACATGGGCCACTTACCAGTGGCTCTTCCCTGGAAGGAAAACGCCTTTCTCCTCACCAGTAGCCGTGAACTCTCACTAACTCCTCAATGATTATTCTCCATGCTGGAATGTTGTTTGGCTTGATCTTGTGCAGGGGACCACAGGGGACCACAGCTGCCATGAGTCCAGCAGCAATGTCAGGTCCAGTGGTTAGACTCTCATGGCATACCTCCAAATATAATGTTGCTTCCCTCTCTTCCATGCCAAGGGGGGTTGGAAGTTGATATAGCATGCTCACTAGTTGTGAGTCTGGGATGTCCATGGAAAAAGGAGTTTGTCTGACTAAGGCTGAGAACAATAGACCTATGGGTAGAAACAAAAACATCTAGAGGCATGACAGTTACTTTTGTCAACTTGACAAAATCTAGAACCTGGGAAGAGGGTCTCAGGGAGGGATTGTCTAGATAGGTTGGCCTGCGGGTGTGTCTGTGGTTATTATGTCCTGAGGTGGGAAGGCCCATCCACTGTGGGCGGCACCATTCCCTAGAAGGGGGAGAGTGGAGAAAGCCAGTTGTGCAGAAGCATGCATGCATCCATCCTCTTTGTACTTGACCATAGAAGTTGGGCTGCAAAGTTGCAGCTTCCCTGCAATGAGGGACTGTAATTGGAATTGCGAGCTGAATTAAATCCCTTCTCCCTGAAGGAGCTTTTGTCTGGGCATTTATTACAGCAACAGGAAAGAAGAGCAACACAAGAAGGCAGTGTGACCACATGACCAGCTAGCAAAGCCACACTAGGTTCTCCTCTGGCCTAAGACCTCCCCATGCGTCTCCTCTGTCCGTGGTGGTTGTTAAGCAGAAGGAAACCTGCTCACATGACAGCAGCAGGGTCTCGCTGCTTTTCTCTTAGTAGAAGGACTTCTCTCACAGAATTAGGCCCATTTCTAGTGTGCATGAATGGATCCCGTATGATTTTCTTCAGCTGGCAAACTTCTTCCTCCCTCAAAGCCAAGCTGTCAGGGGGAGTGTAATATCCGCATCCAGAGGCAGGGTCCTTCTCCCAGGCCTGTGCTTGTCTGTGAAGGAAGGAAAACATTGTTTAACCGTGCTCTTCAGTCCCCGTCCCCACCCCACTCTCTTCCTAACCCCTCTCTCCTGCCGTGTGTATGTGTGGTGTGTGTGTGTGTGTGTGTGTGTGTGTGTGTGTGTGTGTGTGCTGTATTCTGTATCCATGTAGTGATGTGTGTGCCAGTGTGTTTTCACAGAGGCCAGGGGAGGACATTCGGTATTTACCCTGGAGTCGGGTCTCAGCAATCTTCCAGTTTCCTACTTCCAAAGTCCTGGGATTGCTAGTGCACACATGTGTTCATGTCCAGCTTTTAATGTGATGCTGGGGGTTTTAAACTCAGCTCCTCATACTTACGCAGCAAGCACTTGGACCCACTGAGCCAATTTCCTGCCTTCTGTCTTTCAGTAAAGACTTGAGACTTGCTGGACTGTAAGGAAAGATATCCCAAAAGAGGTTTGGTACTTACCCCCATCTTCTGAAGTTATTCTCCAAGACTTTGGGATGCATTGTCTGGTAGGAGCGTTTTTGTACACTTCAGGCTTTTGCCTGTCACTGTGATTTAGGTTAAGAAGGTGTTTGAGAAAGGGACATTGCCTCTCATGGTACCAGCTCAGCTTCCTGGTGTGCTAAAACTGAAATCTTCCTTGTGGATGTATCTGTACATCGTCGGCAGTGTCTCAAAAGTTCTAGACGCCAGAGGTAAAATGGACTTTTTGAGTTGACACTGTTCTGTGTGTATTTCTGCATCCACGTTGGGGAAGAGTGCTGTCCTGACGCCATGCACAGAAGACAATGAGAAGTTCTGCATTTGGTTCTTTTCCTGGGCTCCACTGTCTGTGTTCTTTCCTTGACCAATTGAGATTTTAATCAGTGTCATTTGTCTGTACAATAGCTCTCACTGAGTGCTCTCCATCCTTCTAATGAGTTGTTCTTTGAAGGAGAGCGTGGCTTAGGAATCTCCAATCTCCAAGTTTTCAGTTAAAGCCATAAGAGAGGGCCATCTTCTCCAGCTTCACAGTTAGGTAACTTTTACAGTTGGCATCGGTAATAGGGCTCACTAGATCAACCCTGATCTGCAATATAAAGTTTGGGAGAGGAAAGAATAGAAGGGCAAGTATTGACGAACTTTGACTCTCACCTGGCTATCCATAGTACACATTGTATGTGTATAGTGATCAGTTACTGAACCTTGGAGTACTATGGAGTTTAGAAGTGGTGGACTCAGCCCTCACTGAGTTGGCTCATTGGGTAAGTTAGACATTCAAACTAACAAGATTAAGCCAAATATGAAATTCCTTTGTTATTATCTGTAATACTGAGAGTGAAAATTGTTGAAATAAGTTGGGTAGATGAGTAGCACCTGTTGGTTGCCTGCCTGCAATATTGATGGGGCTTTTATGATTTTGATTTGAAGGAATTTAGAAACTCAGAGGGCAAAGGTGATATGACATCTGAACTTGAAACAACCATGGCAACAGTCTGCCAACTTAATCAAGGTAGGGACACGGTTAAAGTGGAGGGTGAGGCTGGAATAAAGTCATGCCAAGCACAGCATCGATAATCTCTGATATTGCTCATCAACACACAAGGCACAGTAGGTTAATCAAACTGACTTGCAATGATTTAGCCAGATAAAACTAAGTTTTCTTTCTGTCTGCTTTGAAAATAGCCAATGACAGTTTGGTTTCACTTGGGAAGAATTCCAACTTAGATTTATTGACTTGCTATAGGGTTTTTGAATTCAGCATCCACTGTTATAATTTGGGGAGATTATATTTGGACAGATTCTAGTTCTTGGCTTTATATTGATGATATGATAGTATCAGAAGGTAAAGAAGACTGCATGAGAGTTGATCTGCCTGCATTGGTGACACATGGGATCAACAAAAGCTGGCAAAAGTCCTGCAAAAGTCCGAGAACTTATCCAAGTGGTCAAATTCTTAGGAATATGCGGGGAAGAAACTAGCCATGACATTTCACAGATAATCAGAAGTAAAATTATCTCACAAGCTGCTTGTTATTCTGTTTGGATTTGGGGGATACATAGACTACATCTAGGAATACTGATCCCCTTGTTCCTCATCCTCGCCAGGATGTCCTGTCACTTGTGTTTTTGACAATAGCCATTCTGACAGATGTAATATGGAATCTCAAAGTCTTTTTGATTTGCATTTCCCTACTGGCTAAGGATTTTGAACATTTCTTTAAGTGATTCTTGGCCATTTGGGATTCTTCTGTTGAGAGTTTTGTTTAGGTCTGTACCCCATTTCTAATTTAGATTATTTGGTTTGTTAATGTCTTGTTTCTTGGGTTCTTTATATATTTTGGATATTAGCCTTCTGTCAGATGTGAAGTTGGTGAACATCTTTTCCCATTCTTTTGGCTGCTGCTTTGTTCTATTGACAGTGTCCTTTGCCCTACAGAAGTGGATTCTGCTTCTTAAACTGTGTGTTGTGACCCACATGGAGCCCTATAACTGAACTGTCAAAAAGTAGGCAACAGTAAAATGTTTCTGAGCATGCAGTGACCAAAACACTCACAATCTAAGGAGTGATGAATCTGAGGTGTTGTTGTCTTGGTTCTGAAAACACAACACCCACACTTTGTATTCAGCACCCCATCTCACCAAGCCAATGCCAATGAACGTTCACTCGAACACTGCAGCTCAGACTCGAGACTACATAAATTCATCAGTTCACCAAGCCAATGCCAAGCCACTCTCTCCAACACTGTAGCTCAGACTTGAGACTGTCATAAGTTCATCAGCTTGCCAAGCCAATGCCAAGCCACTCTCTCAAACACTGCAGCTCAGACTTGAGACTGTCATAAGTTCTGCACTACAGTGTTTTAAGCGTACACACAGAGTTCTTGGCTCTTACAGGAATATAATGGTTTAATAATGCAAAACAAAGACTTAATAGTCTTTTACCATTATTTCTCAGCATGTATCAAATTAGTATATCTTTGGATTGTATTGTTGGGATGTTTGATTTTAAAAACTGCTGTTTGAGTTACTGACTTGAGCATCATAAAAAAGACATTAAATGAATTTTATTTTGAGATCAGGATATAATTTTCAACAATTCTTGAAATGGTCCTAAGCATGCTTCTGCCATTCTGTACAACATATGTATATGAAGTAGCATTCTCAGCATTGATGACTACAAAAGCAAAATATTGGTCAGTCCTGAAAATGAATGAAGATGCTTTTCATCTTCAACCAAGATTAATTCTTTATGAAAACCAGCACATTCATCTTAGTATTGGGCAAATTTGCTTTAGTCTGTTACACATAATAAAACTATGCATGCCATAGAATTGTAAGATATACTTCTTTGTGATTTATTATCAACAAGTGCATGGTTTGTACTTGTTGCCTGTTTTATATTCCCAGGTGAAAAGGGAGAATGACAAAAGATGCCCCCTCTAGGATGGCCCTATCTGTGCTCCTGAGGACTCCCAACTGGATGTGAAATGGACTTTGCCATCCATCTCGGGAGGAGTCGGGATTGCTATAAAAGAAGACCACTTCTTCTCTGGAAGGCAGATGCGGGGGAGAAAGGACAGGAGCCAAGAAGTATGATTCACTCACTAGTCCACAAAGCTAATCAGGTGTCTTCTTTTGGCTAATTCACCCTTCTCTTGGGGCTGCTGTTTCCTAAATTATTAAATAAAGAACTGAGGGAAGTGTCTAGTGGCTGTAAAGTTTGGTGGTCTAGAGGCCAGAGAGATGGCTTAGTGACTAAGAACACTTCTGTTTAGAGTATGACCATCCTTCCATCCGTTTCTGATATGTTATACTGATAAAAGTTTCCTTTTTACATGTACTCAATAATTTTTACCAGAATATTCATCTTTTTATTAAAAACATTACACTTAAAAAAAAAGCACTTCAGTGCTTCCAGAGGAAACCAGTTTGAATTCTTTCCCCATAACCCAGTCAAGTGCTTCAGAAACACCTACAGTTCCAGCTCTAGGGGACCCAACACTCTTTTTTGGCCTCTGAGGGCACCTGCACTCAAGCCTGCTATCCTGCCACCACTGCTACCACACATAACACTAAACTAAAAATAAAAGAAATCTTCGGAAAAAAATTGGCAGTCAACTCTTCCATGGATGGGGCTTTTTCTTTCTACCTCAGAGGGGACCCTCCTTTCTTTGGTCTTCATTCTTCTCTCCCCAGAAAACTATGGAAACCCCAACATAGAAAAAGACAATCTTTACTTGTTAGGAAAATTTGTAATGCATTTTCCCTTCTGGTCGAGGTTACTATATGAACTCTGTGATGAAAAGCATGAAGAAAACCAGTTCAAAAGTTGGAAACCTTGCTGTTTTTTTAAAGGGAGGAGTCTGTGGCTCATCTTTTAGACACCGCCTTTTCAATAGGGTGAAAATACTCAGTGGGCTTTTTGGTTATGAGACACTGAATTAAACACTGTCAGCAAAGACTGGGACCTGCGGACAGTATTCTTGGAGGGCTGTGTTCAGTGGAACACCAGTTCTGAACTTAGATTTTCCTTTATCCTCTGAGCTCAGGAGAGCTGGGAGCCTGAAATTCCCAGGTAGATTTGCAAATTTTCCAATCTAGCAGAAGCAGCTTTGGAGTGATAGATGAAGTAAATACAGTTGATAAAGGGAGAACAAGAAGGACTACCTCATCTCCCCATATTCAAAACATGATGGAGGTACTAATAAAAATGGCAGAGTACCAGAAAGCAAAGGTCTGAACTCTTTTGGTTTTGCTATCAACCAGTGTGTGGCGACTGCATTTTATAAGCTCCTGTCCGTCAACTGTTTCATCTGTACAATGAAGGGGTGACAACTATTCCCAGACCTAAGGGCACTTCAGCAGCTTTCATACAGCTGAGTAGGAAAATCGGGGCATTCTTTGTCTTCTGGATGCGGTAGGCGTGCTTTAGGGGTACTCCAGGGCAGGCATTTCAAATTCCACTTTCTTCTATCTGTGAGTGGAAAATCAAAATGAGTAAAGTGGATTGGAAATTTACACATGAATTTATGCAATGTCTAACATGTTGCTCACTGTTGTAGGTTAGCTATATTTTATTCCCTTCAAAAGCCCCACTGAGGCTGGGTTCCTGGTGTAGCAGTGTTGGGAAGGGAAGCCCCCTGGAACATGCCTTGATTCCTGGGGACAGAAACCTCATGAGTGAATTAATACCATTCTCACATGATTGAGTTATTGCTTTCTGCCATGAGCTAAACCAACATATAATAACCTTTACAAGATGCAGCCTTTCAGACCTTGAATGGCCCACCTTCTAGAGCTGCAAGCTAACTGGTCTCCAGTGGCTTTATTAAAGCAACATAGACTCAGATGACATTTTAGTTTTAAATATAGAGATGGGGTCTCACTGTTCAAGTGATCCATCAACATTCAGTTTATCTGGGACTGTAGGGCCTTGCCAGTGTGCCTGTATCATTCATATTTTACTTTGGTTCTATAAAACACATCTAGCCGACACATGGCTGCAGGCAGTTTTCCGGTCTCCAGAGTTGCTTCCAAATTACCACACAGAAGCTCATGTTAATTGTAAATGCTCATCCCATAGCTCAGGCTTATTACTAACTAACTCTTACATTTAAATTACGCTCTGCCACGTGGTGGTACCTTTATTAGCATGGCACGTTCAACTCCTGCTCCCTCTGCATCAAACTGGTAACTCCTCTGACTCTACTCTTC
>JAQHUG010000370.1:1174264-1187666 GCA_028555095.1 Dicrostonyx torquatus | reverse complement strand
GCACACCTCTCCCCTAATTACAACACTTATGGGTCAGTTTTATCAAGTAGTCAATTTAAAAATGTTTCCATTGCAACAGTGGACTTTCTCCTAAAATAGCACCAAACATTTGGTAACCCGTGTTTGAGAAGGAAATCATGTAAAAGAATATGTTGGTTGAGTTTCCTAGAAAATGCTCAGGTGAGGGTGTGGTTGCAAAAACCATCTAAGGGAAACACACTGAAACTAGGCCAGGAACAGAGTGGAGAAGCCAGAAGGGAAAAAGGAGGCAAGTGAAAATGATGTGGGCTAAGTTTTGCAGGGCATGGGTCTCAGGACAGCCTTCCGCCACTCGGGAGAAGCTGGCATGAAGGTTACAGTGGAGAGTTACTCAACTCTAGGAAATGGCGTCAGCCTGTCATAATCTGGTCTCTAACATTCTTTGTTTAAGGGCTTCTTTTGGGAAGCGTTTAGAGCAGGATGTAATACTTCTGGCTTTCTCTGAGGAGGAAGGGCAGTGCTTAAAGAAAAATCATATTGTCTGGGTAGGGTGGTTAATTTTAATTGTCAGATTGGTGTACCCTTGAATCACCTGGGAAGAAAGCATCAGTGAGAGACTTTCTACAGTGGGTGTCCTGTGGGTTTGTCTGTGGAGAGATTGTCTAAAGCTGATGAGGGATGATCCACTGTTGGCAGCACCATTCTCTAGTCAGGGAGCCCTGAAACTGTTTAAGGGTGGGGAAGCAGAGCTGAGTGCACACACAAGAAGCAAATGAACATACACACATTCGTTCTCTCTGCTCTTCACTGCGGGTAGGGTGTGACCTGCTGTTTGAAGCTCTTGCCGTTGTGACTTCTCCATAGTGATGGACTGGAACCTGGAACCATGAGCTAAAAATAAATGTTCTCTCCTAAGATGGCGTTTGAAATGTTCTCTCCTAAGATGGCGTTTGTTCAGAAGTGAACTTAGATCATGACTATTGGAAATAAAAGCACATTCAGCAGGAAGGCACATGGACACTTTCAGGAGGCCCTGGGGAATTTGTGCAACATGTCAACATGATCCTGCACAGCCCACTCCTGTGTCACTCAGGTTTGTTCACACCTCACATTGAGTTGACCCCAGCCCAACAACGGACCTTAGTCCCATAGGGAGCCTGGATGATGAGTCTATGGTGATCTTTGAGTGCCCAGTTGCAGGTGTTCCAAATGTTATGACGACATTCCTGTGGAAGGCATTCTTCATTCTCTTCTTTCCTGGTAGTATTTATGCCACTCTGGGTAGCCTATTATGCTTTATCAGGCCATGGTTGATAAAACTTGTCTGTTGAGTTAAGGTGGGTGTCTTCAGGCTAGTGTTGCTGTGATGACACACCATGGTCAAAAGCAACTTGGGGAAGAAAGGGTTTCTTTGGCTTACATGTCTGAGTCATTGGCCACTGAGGGAAGTCAAGGCAGGAGCTCAAACTGGGTGGGAATGTGGAGGCAGAAGCTGATGCAGAGGCCGTGGAGGAGCACTGCTTACTGACTTGTTCCCCGTGGCTTGTTCAACCAGCTTTCTTATAGCACCCAGGACCACCAGCCCAGGATGATACCATCCACAATGTGCTGCACACTTCCACATCAATTACTAATTAAAAAAATTTTCAATAGGCTTGCCTATAGCTTGATCTTATACAGGCATTTTCTCAACTGAGATTCCCTCCTTTCACATGACTATAACTTGTGATAAGAGATGCTCAGTGGATGCTCTGTGTTGTAGACATATTTTTGCTTGCTGTGTTATGCAGTAACAGAAGCCTATCTCCTCGAGGAGATCTGAGCTAATTCTCCCTTCGAGTCTTTAAGACTAAAACTCAACATGCCGTTGCCCCTATAGGCCAGAGGTCAACCTTGTTCCTCAGGAGCCGTCTTCCTTGGTTTTTGACACAGGGTCTCTCCTTAGCCTAGATTTCAGTGAGTAGGTGAGGTGGTCCCAGGAATCCTCCTGTTTCTGCCTCCCCAGCACCAGGATTACAAGTGTGAACTACCACATCTGGATTTTTACATGAGTTCTGAGGGGCAAACTCAAGTCCACCTGCTTGGGTGGTGAGCCCTTTGCTGACTGAGAGATGTCATTAGTCATGACAGTTAGGACCTGTCTCCTTACTTTGCTGCCCAAGTGGCAAAAGGAGAGCAAATTATTTGGTGACAACCAAGATTTCAGATTCACTGTGACTGTTGCTACAAGGCCCTAATTCTAGAAGCCAGGACTCCAGAGTTGGCAGAAAATAAGGTCATAGCTGTAAGAAGGATGTGTTTCCTAATGAGCCCTTGGGCATGACAACAAGAGAGAACGCATTTCCTTTGCTCCTGGAAAGCTGTGTGTTATCTGCAGGAACACAATGCCACCCGTGTAAGTTGTACCCTGAATCCTGAAGAGCACATGCCGCCTTCAAGCCAGTGTCATAGAACACGGTCACAAGCCATTCCAGAGTTCTTTTCCGGTGGAGTACCGCAAAGCCAGCAGAGACTCCGACCCTTGTCTCCATCTTGTTGTAAAATGTTACTTTTGTTTTTGTCTGGGCGAGCTTCACGATACATCAGGCATTTCAGAGTCATTGATGACTGGTGTTGACTTAGGCAATGTTAGCAGGAAAGGCAGTCACACACCCAGAACACATGTCAGTCACCATGGGGATGAATGGCTGGAGGAACTGGTTTGATGGAATCAGCTTCTGTCAAACAACTGACTGGTTTTCTCAGCAGAAACAACAGAAGCAAAAAGACAATGAAGGATGTGTCCAAAGAACTAGAAAAAAAACAAGACAAAACAAAACCAAAAACACAACAGCAACAAAAAAAAAAAACCAAAACTCTAGTCTGGAAAAATATATTTCGAGAATGAAAGTCCTTTAAACAAATCTGAAAACACAATTGAAGTTATTCAGTACTATTCCTTGTTGGCACTGAAACTATGCTCAGACTCAACAATAGCAACCGCTAGGAGACTGCATGTTTGGAAATTAAAACTTAGTTCTAAACAACTCAAACCAAAAATAAATCATAGTGAAAATTTTAAATGCTTGAAATTGAGTAATAATAAAACAGTATGCATTGAATCGGAAGGGAAAGGCTTCTAAGAGGGACACTTATTAGTTCAAAGAACTGCTGAGAAAGAATAGCTGGAGAAGCAGTGAATTAAGCTTTTTTTTTTTGAGAAATAAGAAAAAGGACAGAAGCAGAAATTCAAAGAAAGTAGACAAAAGAATAAAGAAAGCTCTGTGAAACAAGAGGCAGCCCAACGACAAACAAAAAGCCAGACTCTGGCGCTCTGAAAAGACATTGAGACTACGGCCTGGGCCTGACTGTCGGGACCATGAGGGTAAGAGAGAAGGGACGAAAATCCAGTACAGACAGCAAAGAAGCCAGCTACCGGCACTGCGAGTAATGGGAAGATAATCAAACAACAGTCTCATTAATTTATGCCAATACATTTAAATGTTTAGATGACATTTTTATGCACACAAAAATCCACCAGTATTTACATGAGAAAGAACACCAAAGACTGAGAGTTCTATACTTTGCTTTGTAGAACAGACAGCAAAATGGGGCCTCCTGCACATTGAGACTACAGCCCCAGCCAACATCTGTCTTTTTCCTCTCTCCCTCTCTCCCTCCCTCCTTCCTTTCCTCTCTCTCCCTCTCTCTCTCTTTCTTTATTAATAAATGTTATCTGACAATGGAAACACCGGGTCTATGATTCTTACCAAGCATTTCTGAAAGAAGGAGCACTAATCCTGATCTTACACAGACAGCTCGGGAGTTAAACAGGGACATCTTTCATGAGACTAATATAATTTCCTGACAATGACATCATAAATGTAAATTTTAGGCTAATGTTCATGAATGTAGATGTGAAAATCCTTTTTAAAAATCAGGAAACTAAATTGAGCAATATATTAAACTATGATATGCTATAAGCAAATTCAGTTTACGTGAAGAAATCAATCAGTTTAATTCACTATAAAACATAATAAATGACAAAGGCATTTTCTTAATGGCTGCAGAAAAAGGACAAGCATCATATCTCAACAGATCTAATACAAGATATCTTGTAATCAAACACAGAGTTTCTGCAGCTAACATATGAGTTTTTCCATGGAGCAGGACAGAGACTATAAATAGCCTGCATCTGCTCATGTGGAGTGGCACTGCCAAGCAAAACAAAAGCCTTCCTTCTCGACTTTCAGTAGTGTATAAGGGATTACAGGTTTATATCAAAATATCTTAAAATAGCTGATTGGAGTGTCATGGAAATACCAACATAAAAAATGAAACCACAATGCTAAGTTCTTCATGTATAGTGAATAGCAGGGTTCCCTGGTGAGCTTGTTCCTTACTAGGCACAAATCGTCAGTTAGCTGTAATTCTAAGGCTGTGTAGCACTCTTGGAGTCCGTTCTTCGGAGCATTGCGGTTTGGATCTGAAATGGCCCCCACAGACGCTCTCTAGCACTCAGTTCCCAGTGTGTGGCACTATCTGTAGAGTGTTAGAGCCTTTCTTTGTGGAGCCTGATTGCTGGAAGTGGGTCATTAAGGGTGGCCTTTGAAGATGATACCAGCCCCAGATTCTGGCTGTTCTCTCAGCTCCCTGGTCTACTAGCCATGTGGGAAGTCCTAAACACACACACACACACACACACACACACACACACACACACACACACACACCACTGCTGAGTCTCTGACACTAAAGCAGAAACACATCTCTCCTGACTCAAGCGGTTTCCTGCAGGTACCGTGTCGTGATGACCGAAGGAAGACGGCATGGCAACAGCTAAGGTTAAAGGTGATGGCCGGGTACAACTTTTGTGACAGGAAGATCACCATTATCCCCAGAGGAAACTGATGTCTGTTGCTGCTCAGGCTGGGTCTTCACGGTGAGGCTGCAGCCAGCACACAGGCAAATCTCAGGATAGGCACAAGTGAGAGATGAGGGTCATTGCCCACTTTTGACATTTTGAAATGCAAACGTAATGTTCTTTTCTTGCTTGAGTTGAAGTTATTGCAGCGACTGCAAAGAACTGAGACCGGATACTGCCTTTCTTTCCATGTGCTTATTATTTTTTAAAATACTTGAAGAAAGCCCTTTTTTTCTGTTTAGTTGCAGCACTCAGGAGGTGAAGGCAGGAGGATTGCAAGTTTGAGGATAGCCCAGGTTGCATCTTATCTCAAAACAAACAAAAATATTTGACTAATGTCTTAAAATATTTTATAGTCATGAATTAACTGTGATATGAGGTAACTCTTTAAAAGGCTACTAATGCCACTCTCTTTGTTATCTGCTTGTCATTTAATTTTTGATACTCTTTAGAAAGTTTCTTTTTTTATTCTCTGGAACTGGAGACATGGATGGTTGTGATCTACCATGTGGATGTCAAGAATTGAGTCAAGGTCCTCTGCAAGAACAAGTTTCCTAATTGCTGCGCCATCTCTCCAGCCCCTAACTTCCGACACTTCTAATTTGATAACCCGTCGTCCCCCCCATTTCTCATTTTTTTCTTCTTGTTCAGGTTGCTGTATTTGCTGTAGACTTACCAACTTTAGAACTTAAAGGAAAACCAGTGTTTGGAAGTCATTACACATTCTTTCCAATAAATAATACATAGTTTTTAAAAATCTAAATACAACCTTTAGTATCTTACAAAATACCTTTGATATAGAGGATGCTGACTGACAGGAGCTCAAAGGCTAGACAGAGGAAACTAGGTAGGTATGGTGGGTCCCTCTCAACTCCCATGTCCTCTGGGTCTTCAGGGAAGACACCATCCCTCTGTCTTTGTGTGGCTGTTGGGCAGACAGAAATTCAGAGCCTCTGTGAGGACTTCTTCCTCTGGGCATGGCCAGCGTATTCCTGCCTAGAAACGTGTCAACCTTTCTTTCCCTGGAGTCAAAGAAGCTCTGTCTAGAGGTTTCTTTTGATGGTGAGTTTTCCAGACAATTTGATGGCTTGATTTTCAATCTGTGATCTTTTTTTTTTCCCAATTCTAAAGTTTCTCCTTTTCTCCTCCTCCATCCCCCTCCCTTTACTTCCTTTCTTTCTCTTTTTGTTCTTTCCCTCCCCCTCCGTCTCCTCTGAGTCCTATTCCCTTTGTTCCCGTGTTATTCTTTCTGCAAATGTCTGTTATACATAGCAAGAGAGAAGTGGGTGTGGAGGGTTGAGGTCCATTTTAAGGAACTGGCTTATGTGGCTGGATCCAGCAGGGAGGAGACCGACAGGCTGGAGATGGGAAGAGCTGCTGTCCAAATCCAAAGATTCTGTTGGCAGAACTCCCTCCTGTTCCGGGAAGGAAGGCCATTCTTTGTGTGTGTGGTGTGTGTGTGTGTGTGTGTGTGTGTCTGTGTGTGTGTATGTGTGTGTGTTTCACCTTCAGCTGATTGGATGAAACCCACACATATTGGAGAGTAATTTGCCTTACCCCAAATCTGATAATGTAAATGCTAATTTTATCCAACAACTATCTTCACAGAAATATTTAGGATGATGTTGATGAAATACTCAGGTGCTGTGGGCCAAGAGTGTGGACACATAAGCTCAGTCATCACAGTTTAACTCTTGGCACCCACAACCCACACATATCTTCACAAAAACAATACCAGGTTATAATCCCACCTACACGGTACATTGTGCATCTTATTTTCCAAAACCACTGATCCTCTCCCCCGAGCATGCAAAGTCCCTGTGTGATGTTTGCTTTTCTTGCTATCCCATGACTTCTAAACCATGACACAATGTCAACAAAACTTCAGTACTATGAAATAAAGCCATCCTTGCTCTAGTTCCTCAAGCTTGGCAAATAGGAGGGCAGTGAAGTAAAACAAGCCTTTTCCACCAACTCTCAGCAACGGAACCTTATAGAGGATATTGTAAGATTTCCCCAGGAGCCTTAGGACACAGGCTTATAATCCCAGCTACTGGGAAGGTTGAAGTTGAAGGATCACAAGTTCATGCTTTTCTGGGCAAGTCAGTGAGACATTGTGTCAAAATAAAGGTACCAGTCTGGAGAGACAGCTCAGCAGCTGTGAGCACTAACTGCTCTTCTAGAGCACCTGAGTTCAATTCCCAGCACCCATATGGTGGTTCACAACTGTCAGTGACTTTAGTTCCCGGGGCTTTTTACAGCTACAGGCACCAGGCACACTTGTGATGCACAGATAACCATGTAGACAGCAATCCATACACACAGAATAAATGAACAAACAGGAATTTTAAAAGGTTTTAAAATGTGCATAAACATAAGATTTTTAAAAATTAAAAATACTTTAAAAAGAAAAGAGAGGGTATGCACCTCTCTCTCTCTCTCTCTCCTCTCTCTCTCTCTCTCTCTCTCTCACACACACACACACACACACACACACACACACACACACCCCTACACCTCCTTTTCTATTCCTGAGACAGTTTTGATCTTTGAGGAAAACAAAGCAGATGTAAGTTTTGGAGTTTTTGGGTTTTTTTGCTTGTTTTTTTCTTTTTCGAGGCAAGATCTCTCTGTGTAGTCCTGCCTGTCCAGAAACTCACTTTATAAACTAGACTGGTCTTAAACTCAGAGATCCACTTGCCTCTGCCTCCCTAGTGCTGGAATTAAAGGCTATATACTATGTCCAGTGTGATTTTTTTGAGATATAATAGGATTACAATATTTCTTCTTTCCTTTCTTTCCTTCCAGGCCCTCCCATATACCCCTCCCAGCTCTCTTTAAAATTTGTGGGTTTTTTCTGTTATTGTATGCATATATGTAGGTACACATGTATTTCTAAATACAACCTGTTTTTCTTTATAATATAACTTGCATGTATGCTCTCAGGGCTAAGTATTTGGTAAGGAACAACCAATTGGTGCGCTCTTCTCTGGGGACGACCACCTCTCCTGCTCCCAGCGTTCCTCAGATGTCTATAGTTCTTAGTGTAGGGTTGAAGCCTCAAGAGCTTTTCTGGAAGATAAATAAAAGAATGCAAAAGAGAGGAAGAAAGAATGGTAGAGTGTTTCAGGAACAATTTTTATATTTTAAAAATAAATAACCCAACACCACACAAAGAATGGGAGCATCTCACTCTCTTCACCCTCCTCTGATCCTGAGTTCTTTTCCTTTATTTTCCTTTATTATCACCGAATGTGGGTCTCTTTATACTTTGGGGGTGTAGTCGGGTGCTGGGTGAGCCCTTGGCACTGCCTTCCACTAAGGGAAGACAAGATGGGAGTGAAGTAGAAGTCACACCTTCTCTTGACCCTCTCTCCTCAGGCACTCCCACTGTCTTCTTCCACAGGCTGTCTGTCACACCAGCGAGGGAAGTGTTACTCCCCAGAAAGCATTCTACTCCATTTTCTTTCCTCTCCACATGGTGTCTGCTGACTCATCAGAGCTTCGAGATGAATCTGAGTTTTCTATAGAAACTATGTGGTGCTCTTCCTTCTCGAGACCAGGAACAGGGCCTCTGCATTATGCTTCTGAGTCTATCTTTTTTTTTCCAGGAAGGAACATGGGTTGTGTGACAAGAGGGACCACGGAAGTTCTATTAGGGTAGAGGCTGGGACTGTGTCTTATACTTAAATACACCTAGGACCAACAGTGCTACATAACAAGTGCTCGGTTGATTTCTGTCCTTAAAGCATGGTCTCTTCAGGCCTCTGAGTAAAGGAACTCTGGGAAGGGAGAGAGAAGGGAGAGATTGGATGACTCTAGTGACAGAGAAGTTCCCTGAAGATGGATTAGAGTGAGACACATATTGTGTGTTTATGAGAGGAAGCCTCGAGGTATCTCTAATACTATCAATAAAAGCTACTTGAGCATTTATAAATTTTTAAACTATTTTAGAGTACTGAAGTAATATATTTTGTTTATAATAAAATTTAAACCAAGCATAAATTTTTAAAAGATGCAATATAAATAAATATAAAGAAGTTATAGTTTTTCTTGCCTTCTAATGGATGGCTTTAAGTCTTCCCTGAGATATGAGCTTTTCATATTCTAAAAGAATAAGCTTCAGAAAGGGAGGCCAAGGAGCCCAGGATAAAATATACTGGAAAGCTGTGGAGGGCTCTATAAAATCTAAACCAAACTCCAAGTAATAAAGAGAATGTGTGGGTCATTTCTCCTCTCAAGAGCACAATGGGAGAAGAAGGGAAGAGTCAGAGGAGACTTCATGAGACAGAGCGAGGGGGATGGGAAGGACGTGCATGAGGTAATGAGCCTTGGGGCAACACATAGATTAATAGAAATGGGTTGATTTAAGTTATAAGAGCTAGTTAAAAACAGGCTTAAGCTATTGGCTGAGGATTTATAATTGATGTTAAGTCTCTGTGTGATTATTTGGGGAGTGACTGGTGGGACAGCAAAATCCTCCTACAGGGCACCTTTGTGATGTTTATAATAAAACACTGCGGCTAGCCGGGCGATGGTGGCGCACGCCTTTAATCGCAGCACTCGGGAGGCAGAGGCAGGCAGATCTCTGTGAGTTCGAGGCCAGCCTGGTCTACAAGAGCTAGTTCCAGGACAGGCTCCAAAAGCTACAGAGAAACCCTGTCTCAAAAAACCAAAATCAACAACAACAACAACAACAAAAAAAAACCCAAAAACAAAAAACAAAACACTGCGGCTAATTCCATACACATTTACTCCATTTTTGGCTAGATGACAAGGTTTAGGGAAGGGCAGTGTTCGGCTTTCTCCCATGTGTGATGTCTCGTGATAATAACTCGAGGGCCATCAGAAACCTTTTCTAACAACTCGCTGTACAGCAGGCCATCTCAAAATTTATTGACCTAAAATGACAGCATTTCTTATCTATATAACAAGTCTGCGTTGTCTGAACTGGTAAATTCTGGCAGTGACCTGCTGAATGATTGCAGGCATGTGAGTGAACCTAGCTAAGGCCAGCTTAGTGGCCCAGATAGGAAGAACCAGCCATCTGTACTGTTTCCAGTGAAGGGTACAGCTCTTCCCACATCATTTAACTCGGCCAAGGCCATCCCTCCCAGATGTGCCTGAAGGCTTGTCTCCAGGGTGAGTCCAGATCCTGTCCTGCTGAACATAACACAAACCATCCCAAAGAATATAGATTGAACCTGGTTTGAAAAGCGTATCAAGACTATAGCAATAAACACACTTTTAGTATTTTTTAGTAATTGTCCAGTCCGTTATGATAAATTTTTAAATATAGAATTTTATTTTAAAAGCTAGTCATGAATAATTTTAATCAGGTATTTATAAAGAAATTATTTTAAACGGATGGCTCATTTGGGTCAACGTATTTTGACAAATAGCATTCTTATAACTATTTCCATAGTTAAGACAGAATACATCATATCGGGCTGGAGAGGTGGCTCAGCAGTTAAGAGCACTGGCTGCTCTTCCAGAGGACCTGGGTTCAATTCCCAGCACCCACATGGCAGCTTACAACTGCCTGTAACTCCAGGTCCAGGGGATCTGATGCCCTCACACTCACATACATGCAGACAAAACACCAATGTGCATAAAATAAATACATCTTAAAAAGAAAACATCACATATAAAGTTCTTTGATGATAAGCTAAATCAATCTTCATCATTAATCTGTTTATATTGAGTTTTTTTTTTCCTAGAAGTTTATAGAAATGGACTCGTACAACATGTATTCTCTTGAATTTAGCTTCTCCATGAGTGTATTTCTGACACGGAGCTACGTTATTTTCCAGCATCTCACTTCCTTTACTATTTATTAGGTTTCTACAGAGTGGATATACACACACAGTGTTTGTACATCCATTTTCCTTGTCATGGAAATCTGGGTCACTTCCAGAGTGGGCTATTACTCAAGGATGTATTATTTGTATATATTGCTCATGATGTAAGTCTTTGCATATGGATAAGTTTTCTTCCTCTTGGGTAGCTACGTTAGAGTGTAATCGCTAGGTTTGTGTTATAAATCAGCCAGTAATGGTATTCAAGTCCAACTCTCTTCCAAAGTGGCTTTTCCGTTTTGGATTTGCATCAGAACGGGAGAAATGTGTTAACTGTGTCCTCCCCAGTGGGAAGCTGTGCGAGGCTTTCCCACCTCACACATTCCTTTGTAACACAGCATCTACTGGGGTTTTAGTGCGCCTTCACTTTATATTTTTATTATCCAGTTACTCTTCTTTAATGTATCTCCGTGTGCTCACTGCTCCTTTCTCCTCTTTTCAATGAAGATGCTTCTGCACTTGTCTTTGTTACGTCGTCTTGAGACACGTTCTTCGGGGAGTGTATGTTCTGCAAATGTTTCTCCAAAGCTATGATCCTTTTCTTTTAAAAATCATGTCTTACACAAACCAAAACGTTTTAATTTTGTTGGTATCCAATTTGTACAATTTGTAACAGAAAATGCTTTTGATACTGTATTTGAGAAAACTGTGCAAACACGGAGACTTGAGTTCAGGGCCTCAAGTGCGACATAAGACCTCAGAACTGGCTTGGAGAGGGGCGGGGAGACAGGAGGACTGCTGGGACTTGCTGACTGGCAGCCTAGCAGACAAGAGTAGGCTCAGTGGGAGAGTCTGTCTCAAAGGAAAAGCTAGAAAGCCTTAGAGCAGAGCCCCTGATGTCCTCCTATGGTCCCAATAGCAAAGATTTCGCACTCTGTACACTGTATCTACAGTAAGTTATTTTTGAACCAAAATATTACCTTATTAATAAAAATCTGACAAAGTAAGTTAGAACAACTGAAAGGAAAAGTATTGGCTCAGGACTCCCAAGACCAAGTTCTCAACACAAAGGAGATTTATTTGCCCTAGAGAAACAGAGGGCAGGGAATAAAAGATGGAGATGGAGAATGAGAGAGAAGGGGAAGGGAACAAGCGAAAGAGAGAAAGAGGAGACAGATGTGGCACATAGGAAAATGATGGTTTATAAAGGTAAAGGGGGAACCCTGTGTTAGGATGAGGGGCTTGATTTCAGTTGGGTATGTTAATTAGGTGGGCCAAAGGGGGCTTCTGATTGCTGGACTTCAATAATTTGATAACTGGACCTTGGTAGTCGGCCTCGTGAGGAGGAAGTGACCAAATACAGCAGTAGACCTTGGTGACTAACTAACTGTAAGAATGTAATCTTTTAGCTTGGCAGAGGGAATAGGGAAGAAGGGCAAGGTCGGCCAGAGCCATGCTTATCACATTCCAGCTGGCCAGAGTCCCTTCAACAACCGCACAGGCTGACTGACAAACAGAGAATTCCACTACTTTATCATTTGTCAAAATGTGATTTTTTTTATATTAGAATTTAGGTTTGAATGCTTTAAAAAAAATACTGCCTTTAAGAATTTATCTATAATTAGATCTTGGTGAATACAACAGTATAGCATTTTTTTTTCCCCAAATGAGTGGACCGTCAAATTGTGTTACTACTCTTTTGGTAATAAATATGCATCAAACAGCCAAACAACAAAGCTAAACCAGATGTGGTACACATCTGTAATCCCAGAGCTCAGAGACTGAGGTGGGGGATATAATGAGTTTAAGAGTAACCTGAGCTACAGAGAGAGACCTTTTGTCAAAATGAACCCAAAATGAGTCCCCACCCCATAAAGTCAATAGACATTATTGTTAACACCTCTGATGCTTCAAATATCAAGTCCCTTGCTTGTCTATGTATAGCATCCAGTGGGTACCATCACCCATTGCAGGGTAGCTCCATTTAAACTGTTGTCCCCTCAGTCCAGACTCCGACTCTTTGCACAGTTGTCTTTGTATATTTTCTTCTAAACAGTTATAAAGTCAAGTACATTGCTAATTTTGCCTTTGAGAAATCAATTGCTTTGTAAATAATTCATAAAAGCAAGATAAAAACTAAAAAGCAGTACTTTATGCACATATCTGAAATTTCTAACAGGCTTGCTTGCCTTTCCCCTCTATTTCAGAGTTTGCTATCAGCCAGAATTTCCTTCAATATTGTTGTAAGTAATGAATTTACTCAAATTTGACCATCTGAATGTCTTTATCTCAGCCACAACTTTAAATTGTTTCACTTTATTTTTTAAATTTTCATGTGTATGGACGTTTTACCTGCATTTATGTGTGCCCCGTGTGCACAGCACCTGCGGAGTCTGGAAGAATGAAACCTATTACTTCCCGTGCTAACTTCAAAAAATAGGAATAAAAAAAAAACTACTTAAAGCCACTATATAAAAAGAAAATAAAGCAGACATTTTATCCTATGAAATGCCACTGAATAAATTTCTAGTGGGCTAAATATTTAAAGAAAGAAACACAATTGACAAGACATGGTGGCATGCACCTTTAATCCTAGCACTCAGGAGGCAAAGGATCTCTATGAGCTTGAGTCCTGCTTGGTCTTCATAGTGAGTTTCATGACTGGATAAGGAGATCCTGTCCCAATGTTTAAAGAGAAGAAGAAGAAGAAGAAGAAGAAGAA
>JAQHUG010000370.1:1104658-1126031 GCA_028555095.1 Dicrostonyx torquatus | reverse complement strand
GTGCGCCACCACCGCCCGGCTATCTTTCACTTTTATACAGTCTTAATAACACGTTATTTTGTGTGAATATTTTCCCTTCTACAGGCAATTCTATGATATAGATTTTATTCTGTTTCTTGCACTGTAGATGCAATGTACTCGTATTTAGACATCTTAAGCTAGGTGTGTGCCTAGTTCATTACAACACCCAAAGTCCCTCTAAGTGCCCACAGGGCAGAAAAATCAAGGTGGAACTCGGACATCTTATTGCAGTGACACATTCAGAAATTTGTACAGTGCTTTCAAAGCAATGAAGCTGGTCTCAAGACGGTCTAAAAGCAATGACTGTGCCCAGCTGAACACGCCATTTTGGAAGACTCTCAGACCTCCCAGTGGCCTCTCTTGGCACTGTCGTTATTGGTTTTCCAGTCCAGTCCCAATGACTCCTAGGTACACTGGAGGGTTATAGAAATGAAGCTGTGAAAATGATCAAGCAAATGGAACAGCAAGTTAATGGAGACACCCTGACTCTGAAGAGCCAAGCCCTGCTAAGAACCAGTACTGCGTCTC
Source organism: Dicrostonyx torquatus (assembly GCA_028555095.1). Taxonomy (NCBI): domain Eukaryota; kingdom Metazoa; phylum Chordata; class Mammalia; order Rodentia; family Cricetidae; genus Dicrostonyx; species Dicrostonyx torquatus. Next base: position 1,125,482 of record JAQHUG010000370.1, on the reverse strand, counting down.
CCTCAGCTGCTCCTGGGGCACGGCCCTTGAGGCTTTTGATTGCTGTAGGACCAAAAGATGACCTGAGAGGCTTTGGCAGGAAACAAGTAGAGTGATAGCATTAGTGTCACACACACACCACACGCACACACCACACACACATACACATACAACACACACATACCACACACAAACCACAATACACACACACCACACATACACATGCACACACCACACACACATGCACACACACCACACATACACACACACCACACACACATACCACACACAAACCACAATACACACACTACACACACATGCACACACACATACATGCATACCACACGCACACCACACTCAACACACACACACATACATCCCTGCATTTGCAGGCACAAGCAGCAGGGCCCAGGCTAGCAGGAGTTTCATTCTTGGCTCAGTCTCCATGGAGCCAGAAGTTCTCCCACTCACCACTGGGGCAAAGTGAAAAGAGGTAAGTCACTGGGAGGAGCCAGTGGCAGCTCCTTCCTTAGTGGGCTCAAAGAAGTGGAGAATTCCGTGGAAGAAGACAGGTGAAGAGTGACATGCTCCTTCCTTAGTGGGCTCAAAGAAGTGGAGAATTCCGTGGAAGAAGACAGGTGAAGAGTGACATCCACCTTTATGAGCTAACGTTGGATTGCAACCTCTGCTCTTCTTTCTAAATTGAAGGCATCCAACAGAGTAGGGCTGACCGAGGCACCTAGCAAGTTTCCAAGCAGCCTTTGTTTGTTTGTTTGTTTGTTTTGTTTTTTGTTTTTCGAGGCAGGGTTTCTCTGTGGCTTTGGAGCCTGTCCTGGAACTAGTTCTTGTAGACCAGGCTGGTCTCGAACTCACAAAGATCCGCCTGCTTCTGCCTCCCGAGTGCTGGGATTAAAGGCGAGCGCCACCACCGCCCGGCTTCAAGCAGCCTTTCTTTAACCTAGTGCAGAGAGCTGACTAGGGCAGAGGTAAGCCTGCTTGCTGGAGACTAGAAAATCATTTGAGGGTGGTTAGTGCAAGGGGAAGAGAGGCAGAAGGCTGCCGTGCCTTTATAAGACACTGTTGGTGGCATGGGTCAGTCAGTTGGCTGTTCTTCAACTGAAATGAAAATGGAGAGAAAGATGAAGTAGAAAAACAAACAGAGAAAAAGTGGAAAGATAGACGTTTCCTCATCACTACTTTTGAAAGGCCTAATTGAGAATCTCCCAGAGGGATGGAAGAGCAAACACTGAAGAAGGTGAAAGGCGCCCTTCCTGAAGGCTTCCATGATACTCATGTGCAATTCTGGCGATTGACCTGAGGTCAACGGGATAAAACACACCGGACTTCTCGGGAGCAGATGGGCTCTTACGAGAATGTTCTCTCATTCTGTAGACATGGAGGCACGTCTTAACTCATACTCTGGCAACCCTACTGATGAGATTCCAACACTGTAAGTCCTCCAGGATCCCCTGGTGGGCATGAGATTTTCTTACTTCTCAGATTCACTGGGATGCATGCCTATGGCGGTCAAATGCCTGGTGGCTGTAGCTGTGGCCATGGCCACGGAAAACAGAATGCTCCTGCATGAGCGTTGGAAGAGTTGAGGAAACTCCTTTGCCTAGTTACAACTCCAGTTTGGACCATCGTAATCGCCAAACATCCAGCAAAGAGAAGGCTTCACTGTAAGCTGTCTTTAATGGAAAGAAACACACCTCCCTGCTTCTCAAAGACCTAGGAAAATTTTTCTTAGAACAGGGAAAATTATAAAATAGGCAATCAGCCAGCTGGAGCTACCACAGTCGCCACATTGTAGAAGAGAAAGAACAAGCAATAAACTAGTACCAGCCAGTGGAATGACCCTTGAAGACACTACTGGGTGCTAGAGTGTGCAGAGTCCTGACTCAAGCCCCGAACGCCCACAGAAGCAGGCACATGTTCTCACTGCAAAGACACTTGTGATGCCACTGGGGACTGTAACCAAAAGGAGCGAACTAGCACAATGGCTCTCGGTTAGTTAGAGATATGAGCGTTTGACCTTTGCTTTTTGATTTCAGATGGAAGTGCTAGAGGGGAAGTGTGGAAGAGACAAAGATCCAAGTGGATGTGGAAGGATTCCTTGGAGGGAGTGAAGACATGCAGGTTCAAGGGGAGGACAGAAGCAAACCCAAGCAAGTGGTGAGCCAGCGTAGGGAAGCTGAAGACAGAGCATCTTACTTCCAGAATGACATGGGTGAAACCCATTTCCTGAAGAAAACAGAAGGGAACCTTTGGGGGAAATCACAGCAGCAGTTTAAATAACCATTGGGATTTAGGAGTTTGGCTCAGTGAAGAAACCCTCGCCTGGCTTGACTATGGCCTGGGGTTCAATCCCCAGCATTCCCTACTCTCCAAATAGGCACTGGGAAAAGCAGACTAGGGTCCTGGGAGAGTAGGACAGCCAGGCAAAGGGATTATAAGGAAGGGTAGTAGTGTTGTACTGCTGAGTGACGGTGGAGCTGACGGTGTGAGCACGGAGGTTTGTAATAAGGACAGATGGGCCCTGCAATGAGATAATACAGGGCATCTTAGGTGGCCTGCGACCCTTTGAAGGTTCCACATTTCCCCAGCTTCTTTGATGTGTGGTAGGAACCTGGTTACCTTTGCTGCCACATGAGGAAGGCCATCACATTATCATGGTGACAGAGCTTACCACAGAAGAACTGCAACTTCTAGACCATGCTAACCTAAAGGCCAGAGCACTGGGAAACACTGATGTCTGCCAGAGAGCCAGAGGAGGATGTGGGACTCTTTGTCCAGTTCCTTAAGGAATGACTGAGAACACCCAGCCCAGGTAGTGGCCAGGGGGTGATTCTTAGTCAATATTCCATTCTGCTCAGTTTCATGTCTAGGTGGAAAGGCAGGGGAAAGCTGGGTGGGTCTCCTGGTGTCATCGCCCTCCTGGGAATGAGTTGCTGACAATGCTGGGTGCTGCTCAAGGCATCTCTTACCAGAATCTCAGGATACTTAAATGCTGGTGACAAACATAGAGGAAAGATGCGGGTAGGGGACCATAGAGAGAGAGAGTGGGATTGGCTGTCCCAGTTGCTGTCACATGACACCTGGATCCCAATCAAGCCTTTCCTGCCATTGTGCCCTCCCTGCCATGATGAGCAGAAATCCCTTTGAAACCAAAACAATGAAGATTTTCTCCTTAAGTTGTCAGTGATTCTGGTCACAGAAATAAGAAAAGTAATAGCTAATACAGAAAGAGAAAGTCAGACAGACAGAAAGAACTAGCATAGGCTGATGAGGAGAAGGGGGCGAGGCTTGCTGGGTATGGGCCAAGGGTGGAGGATAAATATGCTGGCTCCTGGCCACAAACTCACTTGTTTCTCCCAATGGCCCCTGGGGAAGCAGCAGGACGCCTGTGCTTAGAGAAAATCCAGGAGCACAGAGGCTATTTGCCCACTCTTGGTCCAAACGGGAGGGAACTAGGGAGGCCCACAGCAGATCCTGATGTGAACCGGCCAACCTCAGACAAGTTGCTTAATTTTTCTGGGCCTCAATTTCCTCTTCTGCCAAATTGCGTTTCCAAGCATTGCTCCTTAACAAGTTTCCTTCCAAGAACACTGGTGGTCTATAGTGCCCCCTGGTGCGAGGTTCTGAGAAATCTTTCAACAACTTATATTTGATGCTGGATATCTTAAAACCACTCCATTCCTTCAGGCTAATGCAAGAATCTTGCAGTCTGGTTGCCTTCACCTGAAAGAAAAACAATTTAGCAAGTAAACAAACAAACACCTCAGGAGGTTGATTCTAGATGCAGTAGTTGGTAGGGAAGAACTCGTGCCAAGATACAGCACCCACAAGCAGGGCAGGGGTCTCATTCCTAGGCCTCCCCTGGCTAGAAGCCCAGGAGTTGATAAAAAGCAGTCAACCTGGTATCCTAGTTTGGTTTCTGTTGCTCTGATAAACACCATAGTGGACAGCAATGTTGGGGAGGAGGTGTTCATTTGCTTACGTGTCCACACCACAGCCCATCACTGGAGGAAGTCAGTGCGGGAACTCAAGTGGGAACCTGGAAGCAAAAACTGAAGCAGAGACATGAAGGAATACTGCTTAATGTCTTACTCTCTGTGGCTTACTCTGTTTACTTTCCAGGACCACATGCCCAAGTACAGCACCAATCACATTGAGCTGAGCTTATCCACATAAATTATTAGTCAGGAAACTGCCCTGCATTTTAATGGGGGCAATTCTCGGTTCTATCCTAAATGACTCTAGATTGAGTCAAGTTAACTAAAACCAGCCAGTACATGTGGTTTTTAAATATAAACACAATGATGTTGTGAACTTGGATTTTATTATCCATGGGTTTGCCTCCTGCAAATCCTAGCATCTATTCCACAGCCCCATCCCAAAACTCCCCACTCAAAGAGGTACATTGACAACAGCAATGACAATGAGCATCAGAGAGAATCTTCTGTAAGGAGGAATGGTTACCAAGAGTGGGAGATAAGCTTAACCAAGTCAGAAGCTTCCAGAAAATGGGCTTCTAAGAGAAGAGATGGGGCTGACAGTAAGGAGAAGATGGGAAAACAGGGGTGGGTTGGGACAGGATCTCCTGGGAGACGTGAATTCTTTAAAGAGGACACCTCAGAAGGTCCTGATGCTGTCTCTCCTGCTGGGAAACTCCAGTTCTCCACAAACACATGATAGCCAGTCAGCAGCTGGGTTTCCAGAGCACATGACCTAGAGACATGGAGTCATCCATGTGACACCTGAGAAATGGTCACCACCTGAGGACAGCCAGCCCTACCAGAGAGAAATCCACTTATAGCAACCCTGGTTTTGAATCTCACGCAAGCAAACTTAGTGAACCACAGTCTCGGGAGGAGCACATGTGAAGAGCACCATTGCCTGGGTCTGAGGGCGAGCACTTGAGGTTGCACCACATGACCCTGTCCCTTGCAGTCTTCCCTGTCTTGCTATTCTCAGAAAATAGGGCACATCAGAGATGATAGGAGGACCCCTATCATCCACAGTCCTTTGAAATGTTCCCTTGTGTGGATCATGTCCTTTGAAGACCCAAAATTGTGAAGACATGATTTAGAAAGTGATAAGGGGCTGGTGAAATGATAACGACACTTGCTGTCCAACAATGCAAGCCTGATGACCTGAGTTCAATCCCAAGAACCCACATAGAAGGGCAAAAAGATAAAGCTACCTCCACAAAACTGTCCTCTGGTGTCCACAAGCATGCCCTAGCACTTCCTTCCATAGCACTCACACACACCACCACCACCATCATCATCATCATCATCATCATCATGATCACCACATCATCATCATTATCATCATGACCACTACCAACACCATCATCATGACCACTACCAACATCATCATGACCACCATCATCATCTTCATGACCACTACCGACACATCATCACCACCACCATCATCATCTGACAACGACCATCATCATCTGACCACCACCATCATCATCACCACCATCATCATCACCACCATCATCATCACCACCACCACCATCATCATCATGACCACCATCATCATCATTATGACCACCACCACCATCATCATGACCATCGTCATCATCATTATCATCATCATCTAATAAATAAAACAAGTGCCAAGAGGAACTTGGAACACTCTCCTATCTGCTCTCCTCAGGACATTTCATTTCCTTGGCTCCTTCCTCGAGTGTCCCAGGTGAGAGCAGAGAACAAGGCAGCTTTGGGGGGGCTCTTTTTATCCCTCACCCCAGCAGGCAGGACCCCCTTCTACCATGCTCAGGACCTGAAAGCAGACCAGGGCATGCAGGGCCATCAGATCAGCCAGCACTGCTACGTCCTGGGTATCAAAGGCCAGATTGACTGCAAGGAGGAGCTGCAGGTTGGCCTACTTCTTCATATGATCCCAGAGCTGTGGAGAAGGAACTCAGGGATCTTTCCCACCTCCAGGAATACCCAGAACACCTAGTTTGACAATCTCATAGAGTTATTGACTACAGAGACTGTCCCATTCTAGAAAAGCAGGTCAGTAAAAAGAGAACTCAGGAAGGGTGCTAGGAAATTTTGCGTCTCAGTGTCTGCATTAATGAGTGGAGGTGAGAATTCACACACTACAAACATTAGGTCTATGCTGAGAACCAGGAGTGACTGGTACCAATCCTGGGGCTGGTGAGTGGAAGAGCACCACTTGTTTGGAGATCATTATCTGACCAAGTGCTTCAGCACATGAGTAAGGTCAGCCTCTGGTGAGGCCAAGATTCATTTGGACTCTCTCCCTGCTTCGTTGTTTTCAGTGTTTGTTAACCGTGTGAGGCTATCCTAAGCCAGACACCAAACAGCGGCAGAACCAGTCCTGTGGACAGAGGTGGTGATGGTTTCATCCCTCCTGTCATTCTCCTGAAGGCCTGCTGCTGAGACATAAAATCCATTCCCTGTGTCCAGTCTCAAATCCTCAAGGAAAGAAAGGGAAACAGCAGCAGCTGAGTGCTGTAATGAGAGCAGGCTGTGTCCCGCCGTCCAGCTCCCAGTGCCCGGATTGGGCGGGCTGTGTTCCAGGCACCTGGCTAGCTTATACCCGAAATAATCACGTGGAAATTGTATTAATTAAATCACTGCCTGGCCATTAGTTCTAGCTTCTTGTTGGCTAACTCTTACATATTAGTTTAACCCATATCTAGTAATCCGTGTATCACCACGTGGTCATGGCTTACCAGCATGATTCTAACCAGCGTCCATCTTGGGTAGGAGCAGGATGGCGTCTGCCCAGTGTCTTCTCTCACACAGCCTTCTGTTCTATCTACTCTGCCCACCTAAGGGCTGCTCTATCAAATGGCTGAGGCAGTTTCTTTATTCAACCAATGAAAGCAACAGAAATACAGAAGGACCCTCCAAACCAGCTGAGTGTCTACACTGTGCTGTCAAGACATGCTCATGCTTTACAGAGGTTCTGGGTAACCTTGGAACCCAGATTCCAATCCAAATCAGGGTGCAAATTACCTGCTCTTCCCACCATCTCCTGTGGCTTCTGGGAAAGCAGGAAGCTAAAGACAGAAATTCATTGGGGGAAAACTGACCATATTGGGAGCTGAGCCACAAGATAGGAAATCACACAGGGATGTTTTAGGACTGGGTCTATAGATTCCACTCTGCCATGGGAACCCAAATGACCCTCAGACATGTACAAGCCATGGGCTTCCATGTACTTACCCTTCTGCTCGTCCAGTGATGCCAACCATTTTGTTAGCCATTAAATGAGGCAGGTATCCTCGAGGGTAAACTAATATTAATGCACCTTCAAAGGGGCCTACCTTTTCTCAGCTAAAATTTTATGGTACACACTGAACTTGTGCAGGGCATTCTTTTCCATCAATTTAATCTTTTAAACACATGCTCAACCTTAAATTGAGCATGCTTGGGAACTGAGCATACTTAGGCATGTACCAGCTGCTACATGACTATGTTTAGGCTCTGTGGTAGTTTGAATGTAATTGTCCCCCACAATCCCATAGGAAATGGCACTATTAAAAGGTATGGCTTTGTCGAAGGAAGTATGTCACTGTGGGAGTGGGCTTTGAGGGTTCCTGTAGTAATATTTCCTTTGTATTTTAATAAATAAAGCTTGCCTGAAGGTCAGAAAAGTAAAACATCTGGTCACTGGCTCATACCTCTACCTCAGTCCGAAATGGCAATCCTGCCTCCAGGAATCTCAGAAATGAGACTATGTCTGAGAGCTGTCTCCTCCCATCTTATATTCCTCTCTAGGACTGGGATTAAAGGTGTGCACCACTACAGCCCAGTTTCTATGGCAAATTAGTATAGCAACTGGGATTAAGGGTGTGTGTAACCACTGCTTGGTCTATAAGGCTAACCAGTAGGGCTGTTTTGCTCTGTGGTCTTCAGGAAAGCTTTTTTTATTAAAATATAAATGAAATATCACTATAGTTCCCCTTTTTGTCTAAAATAGAAAAGGCTATAACTAACATAAGAAAAACTATGTACAATAAGTACAAAGACTATATACAATATATACAGGCAATAAATACATCAACAATGTCTAGTCCATTTGCACTTGACAAATTCAGAGAAAATGTTCCACATCTATCTTATCTTGGTGAGTCCAAAATCTTGTACTTAATTTACTTTTTATCATATTGCTTTCTGCGTCAGGTAGACAAGGAAAACTACAACTGTGACTATCTAGTCTTCAACTCCCTCGGAGACCCAAGAAGGAAGTAATATTAACTGAGTAAGCAGGAAGTGTGAGCAAGCAACTTCCAAAATATGTGAGAAAATGACAGAAACTGCTGCTGCCTGGACAGTCACCCAAAGTTCCTCTGCAACGTTGGGGCATCTATATTTGGGCTACAGGCCTAGCATATCTGAAAGACTATTCTGTGAGGCAGGATATTCTGAAGGGCTGCTCAGGATACTGCCTGGTGTGTTTCAGTAGACTTCCTGTTGCTACAAGATGTGGGACTCTCAGCCACTATTCCAGAACCACGTCTGCCTGCACACTGCCATGACGATAATGGACTGAACCTCTGAAACTGTAAGTGAGCCACTCCAATTAAATGTTTCCTTTATAAAGGTCGCCATGGTCATGGTGTCTATTCACGGCAATAGAAACCGTAACTGAGATGGGCTTCCTGGATTAAACCCTCTTCTTCCTTTGTTTGAGGAGGACATTGAAATTGAGGTTATACTACCTTGCCCCAGCTCCATTTGTTGCCTGCTTAAACACTTCTCAGCCTTCTACCCACCAGTAGTCACCTTAACAACACATTTGGGATTTTCATTACCCTGCCATGGTCTATATGTACTAGCCAAAATTTCAATGTACATACACATTTAAAATTAGCTGCCCTGTTGGTCATTCTTCTGTGAATGACCCCCAATCTCTGCTGCTACAAGTAGTAAATCTTTCTCTACTCATTTAGGTCTTAGCAGTGTTTATTTTGGTTTTTCACTCACCAAGAGATGAGCCCATGGCATTGAGTTCTAGCTAGAGCATAGGTTCCTACCTGGAAAGAAAAGCCAGGGAGCAAAGACCCTCAAAAGCCCGTGACACACATATCCCCGAGCATAGCAGCCAAGTGTCAGACTACTGCTTTACAGAACCCAGTCCTGAGAAGATAGACAGCCACAGCTGTGGAAGATGTGTCTCCATGGGTTCCTCCTGGTGAGGTCTCCTATCACAGGAAATCCACAGGCCATTCTCAATCCATCCCCCAGGCTGGATCACAACAGGTCACTGCATCATCAGTACAAATATTGCAGGGTTCACAGGACATGCCTGAACGATCTTTTCTGACCACTCTTAAGTCACTGATCTATTGCTGTGAAGAGACATCATGACCAATGTAACACTTATAAAAGATAAAAAAATTAATGGGAGACTTGCTTACAATTCCAGAGTCTAGTCCATTATCATTATATCAGGGAGCATGGCAGCACACAGACAGGCATGACTCTGGAGAAGGGCGCTTTACATGCTGATCCATAGGTAGCAGGGAGAGAGTGAGATTGGGCTAGATATGGGCCTTTAAAACTTCAAAGCCCACCCCAGTGACACATTTCCTCCCAAAAGGTCATACCTACTCCAACAAGGTCACACCTCCTAATCCTCATCCTTTCAGAGTTCCACTAGTGGCTAAACAAAGAGATGAGCCTATGGAGATCACTCTTACTCAAACCACCACATTCCCCTCCCTGATCCCCGAAGGCTTTAAGCCATATCAGAATGCAAAAATTCATTTAGTCCAACTCAAAAGTCCCCACAATCTCTCACAGCCTCAACAATGTTTAAAATTCCAAAGTCTCTTCTGAGACTTATGGCAATCTTTTAACTGTAACTCTTGTAAAAATAAAAATAAAAAAGCAGGTCACATGCTTTCAACATACAATGGCACAGAATGTATATTACCAATCCAAAAGGGAAGAAAGGGAGCATAGTGAGGAACTACTGAACCAAAGCAAGCCATAACACCAGCAGGGAAAATTTCAAATTCTGCATCTCCATGCCTGATGTCAAAGCACTCTTCAGATCTCCAACTCTTTTTAGCTTTGTTGACTGCAACACACTTCTCTCTCAGACTGGCTCCACACTCAGCCCGCAGCTTTCTGTGGCAGACATCCCACAGCTCTGGCATCTCCAACATCTTGGGGTTTCCAACACAATCCGGGCTTCACTTTCACAGCTTCACAGAATGGTGTCTCTGGGCCTCTGTGCAGGGACACCCCTGACATGTGCCTGGCCTCAATGGTTTTCCTTAGCCACAGAGGGAAATTCCACAAACCCTTTTTTGTATCTTTGACTCTAAAGCCAGAACCATATGGCTGACGCTGCCAAGTTCTACTTGCTGGGTCTGGAACACGGTCCTTTCATTCACTTACATTTAATTATATATCTGCTGTTTATGGTTTCCCTTATTTCTTAAGCTTTTCTTTAATTCATTTTTGCAAATTGGAAGCTTGTGGGATGAGGGTACCACTCTATTTCACTTAACATCAGGCTTTTCTTTAAATATTTTATCTCCTTGATCACTGGACTTAGCTCCATGACACTTCCTGATGCTCCTCGTATATGCATTTTGCATTTCTTTTTCTTGCTCAGTTTGTTCCTTTCCATTATATATCTGCATAAGTGTGACCACTAATAGCCAGTGACAGAGCCACTACTCGGTAGGCTGTCCTGAAATTTCCTCTACAAATGTCACTAATCCAGTAGTCCTCAATTTAGCCTCAAACAGATTTTTAAGAAAACAACAAAAAGCAGCCACATTCTTTACCAAATGTCACAATAATTTTCTTCCCCTCTGGGACTTCTAAGATGGGCTCCCACAGCTCACATTTTTCCCAGCATTACTTTCTGCCGAGCTCCTACTAGGATGGCCCATTAGGCCCTGCTTACAGCATCCAATCACCTTTCTAGTCCAAAGCCCCAAAGGCCTCACCTGCTAATCCTTCTAATCCTTTCAAGTAGTGCCATTCCTTGGTGACTATTCAAATACATATATGTGGACCATTCTTATTCAAATTACCACACCTACAAATCTCATACAAGGAGCACAGCTCACCATGCAAACTGTTGACCTATAGAACACACTGCGGGAAAAACCTATTAAAAAAAAAAAGAGTCAGAAAAATCCATTTATTAATGAGATTTGTTTTTTTTAATTTATTTCAATAACTTTAGGAAGCACCCCCTTTACTCCTTTCTTTTCTGTCTCAATATGGCAAATACATGTTCCGCCTTTAGTGTGTAGTTCAACAGAAACAGCAACACACAAGATTGCCCTGTCCAAGTTTGCTCCCTATTGCTATGATAGAGCACCATGACCATAATTTAAGGAATAATGGTTTATTTCATCCTACACCCTATAAAGGGAAGTCAGGGCAGCAACTCAGGGCAAGAACCCAGAAGTAGGAACTTAAGCCATGGCGGAATGCAGTTTCCTGGCTTGCTCTCCATGGCTTGTTCAGCCTGCTTTCTTATACATGCCAGGACTCCTGCCCAAGAGTGGTGCCACCCACAGTGGGCTGGGTCCTCCCACATCAATCACTAATCAAAAATTGCCCTGCAGATTTTCCGATAGGCAAATATGATGAATGCAGTTCTTTAGCTGAACTTTAGTTCTTCTCCTCTTTCCAGACGATGCTAGCTTATGTCGAGCTGACAAAGCAAAACAAATAAAAAAACTAATCAAGACATCTAATCCTGTCCATGCATAAGGTGTAATCTTGAGACCCCACTTGAGGTGCTGGCTGCTTTAATCTATGGCTTCTTTACTACCCCCTGTCTCCTTCCTTCCCTCCCTCTCTCCACATTGCAAGACAAGGAATCATCAGATATCCAGACCACTAATGTAAAGGTTGGGGACAATCGTCTAGGGATGGAAGGGTGGGAAAGGACTTGTGTAGAAACTGGGATGGCCCTGAAACCAGTGAAGGGTGTGCTTGGGTCATGGTCTCTCACTGTTAACTTGCAAGATGGTGACGTGCTGGGAGCTCACCAATCGGAGGGACAGATTGCCAGATCAGGGCCTTCTGCTTCACGATGGAAAACTACTGGGTCTTCACAGTTCCTGATGTGTCCTTGGCTATAGATGGTTCTTCCCAGGGATGCACAGGGCCTCTTCAATGTGACAAATGAGACAGAATCACAAACTTTATCCCAGGTCCTAGCTAAGAAATGTGGCTGAGGCACGGAGAGGCAGCTCCGTGATGGAGGACATTTGGTGCTCTTGCAGAGGCCCCAGCACACAGATGGTAGCTCACAACCATCCATAACTCCAGTCCCAGAGTGTTATGGTTTTGGCACGGGTGACAAAGACACACAGGAAAAACACGCAAATGAACCCATGTGGAGTTTTATTAGGGGGAGTGACCGGATCCGTGGAAACGCGGTGAAGGCAAGGGAAAAGAGAGAGAGCAGAAGACGGCGCCTCCACCTTTTAAAGATCACCTTGCGCATGCGCACCAGGGTGGATTGCGTAGGTATGTCAGACACTGATGACAAAGATGGTGGGCGACCCATTCCTTGCACATGCGCAGGGGTGGAGGTAGCCACACATGCGCTCATGTGGGTCACACCCCCATGCAGCTGCCTTTTGGACCCCGGGGGTGGAGTGATAACACAGAGGATCCAGTAGGCACACATATAGTGAACATACGTGCACAGCGGTGAAACATTCACATACATAAAACAAAATACATAAATAAATCTAAAAAATACTTTTTAAAAACCTTGCAAAAAAATTGAAGAGAAAGGAGATTGTTAACTGTTCTTCCTCTGCTGCTCACAGCCTAGTAAGATGAATCAGCCTCCACCCTCTGGTTGGTCTGTTCCGGTCTCTGTAAGCACTTTAGAGACTAATTTCTGAGTAGGCACTTAACACTTGTATAAAAACACATGTGTTACATGTGTAACTAGAAAAGATCTTAGGAGTTTACTCTCGGGACAAACAGCCATGTGGGTCTGGGTCACCCTTCTGGCTGAGAGGAGCTGCACGGAAGCCTAGTCTCCAGCGACAGCAGCTTTCTGTGACTTCCCAAGGCAATACAAGATCCATCAACGTTCGCGGGACTGGCACTCATAACATCCCCACATATGCTCTCCTCTACTTCATATGTTCTCTTGGTGACTGTGACACTTGTGCCCCCTGCATGCTGAGGACTCCCACATATGTGTGCCCCACCTCTTTCTCTCCAGGCTCAGGCTAGGGAATTTAAATGCTTATGTGAAATCTCCACGGAGATCAATAATATCACAAACTTAATGCAGCGGTGATGGCTTTAGGATCTACCCAGGAACTGAGTCTTTCCTCTGTCTCCTACTGCAGTGTAGCTGGTCAATACCACAGTGCTTCTCTATCAACAGAGAAAGGTAAAAGTGCTGGGAGACGTTGGGGGAACTGGGCCCAAAGGCCCCATAGCTTCCATCTTGACTGCTCTTGTCCTTGAGTCCTTTGTCCTGGAAGAGGACAGCTGCCACATGAATGCTTCAAATCTGATCCCTTCAAACCTTCAGCACTCAAATCTGCAGGCATCCTGAGTAAGTCTGATGAGAAGTCCTGGGCCAGCAGCACAGCTCTGGGCCAGCAGGACACAGCTAAGCCCCTCCTGAGTTCCTGCCTGCAAAAACAGTGAGATGATAAATGTTCTTTAGCTTAAGCTGCTGAATTCGGGGGTATTTACTCATACAGCAATGGCTAACCAATGCAAGAGTCAAGCTAAATTCCTTGGATGCGCCTCAAGGCGGTTCCATCTCCCATCCTCTCCGCGGATAGCAGCTGTGTTCTCCAGGTCACCCTGGTGTGACACTCTGGAGTCACCGCTTCCTTCTCTCTTCCTCACACACCTCAAAACCTGCCAAAAAATCTGCTGATGTCTTCACTCTACAGCAAAATGGGACTTCCACTGCTGTCACCTAATGGTGTGAGGGTACCAACCCTCTTCTCCATCCCCGCATTTTCCCCGCACTAAACCAAAATAAAGTTAGCGATGTTAAAATCAGAAGAAAAAGATCATTGTTTAAAAAATATTTAAGACAAATAGGAATACAGCTTTATGTTGACAACATACACACTCGCCCAGCCTATTACGATGTGTCTTGATTGCACGCTGAGAACGAGTCTTTCACTGTTGACTTCATCTTAGATCAGTTTGAAGTACGCCGAAGACTAGGATAACAAGTTGCAACCAGCCAGAACTAGTACCTGTGTGAAGATGTTGCCAATAAAGGATGGTGACACGAGTGACAGGCCTTCCCAGGACGGCAGGCTTGAGTTTGTAATGTATGGGAGAGTGTGTCGGAATGAGAGAGAGCAACGCTCCCTTCAGTAGAGCAGCTACTCTGCCTTCGCAGCCCTGCTCAGTACTCTGTGGGGTGATGGCGATGGCTTGCATGGATTGGATGTAGATTTCAAAGTTTGTGTACCGATTAATTACCTAGCCTTTGGAAGCACATGGGGAACCAGTGGTGCCACTTGGTCTTCAGGTTGTGGGCATGTGGATTACCTCTGAAGGACAGATGGGTTCCTGGACTACTGCAGGTGCATTTGTAGCTAGTCTAAGCTCAGAGGGAAGCAGATTTGCCTGTCAAAGTCCCAGCGGGAGGGCTTAAAGTGAGGAAGCTGTTTTGTGTGTCGGGGTTTTAAATTAAACCACTTCTCAGAAACTTTCACTTTTCACTTTCTCAGAAACAAACAAAACAGTCTAGTAGCCACATTTTAAAAGAAAGCAGAAAGAATAAAGGATTGGGGGCCACAGTTCAGTGACACCCTTGAGTCCCTAGGTTCAATTCTAACACTGCCCAAAACAAGAGACAGAAATCTGAGTCAAAAAAAGTGGGAAAATTAATTTTAATAATATGCTCTATTCAACTCGATATATTAAAAGGTTTACCTTTAAATGTGTAATTGACATAAAAACAGTTCAATTAAGTCCCTTGAACTGGTGCATACTTTGTACCTAAAACTTATCTCAGTTTGGACCAGACACATTTGAAGTAGTCATTACCCACAGGGATTCAGTGGCTCTCATACTGGACAGCAAAATAACCGGTAATTAAATAAAATAACTTTTGCTGTAGCGTCCTTATTGTTCTTCATCTAAAGAGGAAACTAAAATTTAAATTGCAAGTATTCATAAATGAACAACAAAATCATGTCACATTTTTACCTGAATATGTATGTGTGCCTGGTACCTCAGAGGTCAGAAGAGGGTACCAGATCCCCTGAAATTGGAGTTACAGATGGCTGTGAGCCACCATGTGGGCTCCGGGAATCAAGTCTCTGTCATTTGGAAGAGCATCCAGTGAGCGATCTCTCCAGTGCCATGTCACATTTTTGAATGCTGTTATTTATAGGCAAAAGAAATGGAAAAATAGATACATTTATCAGAAACCACTTAGGAAAGGTTAAACATCTTTAAAGTAAGTTTTTAACATAAAAATCTACTAAAAGAGTAACAAATAAACTCGAAATGGAAAGGACATTAAAAAGATGAAAGTAGAAATAACTGAAATGGAAATAAAATTTACCAAAACATTCAAAGTATTTCCTCTGGGTGGTGGAGTGGCCGATGTTTGCTTTGCCGTTACTTTTCATTTTTCTCCTCTTACCAAAGTTCTTCAAGAAAAATGTTACTCCTACATTTAAAATCTTCTTTCTTCTTAAACATCCACAGAGGATTTTGAAAGAATATTTACCCTCAAGAGCAATACTTAGTAAAGGTGCAGTAAAGTCTATTCTTAGAATTTGCACAAATTGCACACAAGCAGTCGTGTGAATTATGTGCCAACTGCACTTCCAGACATTTTCTGGAAAGTTGCTACAGTCTAAATCTGTTATGAAAAGCTTACACCCACACTTCCAAGACAGAGACAAGGTGGGGTTAACAAGGAGTCCTCTGAGAAATTAAGGACAGGTCCTCTTTCCTTCATGACATGGTCCTTTGTGAACTGTGACCAGCCTGGCCTTATAGGCCACAAAAGGAAAGACTCAAACCTCCAAGAATGAGTCTGGCTTAGGAGTGCCGCAAGTTAGGGCCCTGGATTCTGAAGCCTGAAGGATGGCTTGATTTTATCCCTGGGGGTTTAAAATCTTAGAGGGGGCCAGAATGGTAACACACACTCCCTTGCGCCCCCAGAAGCTGAAGCAAGAAGATGAGGAGGGTAAGGCCAACTTGGACTACATAGAGAAGTCTTACCTTGGAATAGAATAGGATGGGATGGGATTAGATGGAATACAGAATGCTAAGGGGAAGGAGAAGGAAGTGAGTACAAGAGGATAGGAAAAAAGCTAACATTCCTTTCCTCACAGGCTGCTAGTGGCAGGTAATTGGGCTTAAGATCCAGTTGCTGAACTGTCAACCAAGATTGTCCTATCCAGCAAATATCACTTAAAATTGATGGATATAAAAGAAGAGCCCTCGTTTTCCTCATTGTATATTTACGATCACTGTGTGTCATACTTGAGCTCTAAGTTCACCCATCCCCTGACCACTGTAAGTTCATACAACACAGTAGGTCAAGGTAGGGTTTTAAGTCTTCAAGAATTAACTTTTAGACCGAAGAAATGACTTGGTGGTTAAGAATACTTGCTGCTCTTGGGAGGACCCACATTTGGATTCTAGCACCCACATCCAGCAATTCATAGCCACTTTTAACTGTATCTCCAGTGAGGGGATCCAGTGCCGCCTTCTAGGTTTCATAGACACACACACATACATGCACACACACACACACATACATGCACACACACACACATACATGCGCGCACACACACACACACACACACACACAAACCTTAAAATCAAACTTAACCTCAATCCAAAGTCTCTAAAGGTATTTTTCTCAAAGAACACTCAGTTAATGATCACAGGTCTACAAAACCCAGATACAAACCTAATGCATTTGGCCTACAAAAAGACCAACTATGGTGATGATGTATTTCCCAGTGCCTTAGGGAAGGAGCTCTCTCTCATATCACTTGAAGAACTGTTACAAACACAGGAAGAGAAGACAAACAGATAGTCTACCATCCCCAGAATTCAGAGAAATTTCAGTCCATAGATACTTGTCCCAGTTGCTTTAAACCTGTGGTGTAGCACCATGGTGGGGATAGAAGACAGAGCAAAACCCTCACCTCACAGTGAGAGAGAGAGAGAGCAGAGTCTTGGAATCCCCTTGAAGCAATTCTCCCACACCCACCCATCTCTTAGAGTTTCACTTTCTTCCTACAGTGTCAAGCTCAGGCAGAACTTTAGTAAGTAGGCCTTTGGGGGAACATTCTAGATCCAAATTACAGAGACTTCTAATTTCTCATAGGTCGTTAGAGCGTAAAGATGTTCCCTACCTGCCATGCCAGGAAGAATTATTGGAAAGCGGCCTTCTTGGGTGTCAGAGGACGTCATTTCAGAAAGGTCCTAGCAACTGGTCAGAAACAAAGATATGCCCCTTCCCCTTCCAGAATCCCCCTAGTGCTACAGCTGGTGACACTTGACCCCATGCCAGTGACAAGTGCTGCCTTGGTACACACGCAGTCTCAAGAGTGGGTTTGGAGAAAGGAAATGGGTTTAACAATGAAGACAATCTCTAATCAACTAATGACTTCTTGTTCTATTTGCCTCACTGCGATGTGTGTGCTTTTTGTGTTTATGTACAGTTATTTTCAAATTATCTCTAGAAGTGGAGACCAAATGCTCTTGAATAATAGTCTTGAAGAGGACATTCTACTTGAAAAAAAAAAGTCCAGGAGACAGGAATTAGAAAAAAATTCATTAGAAATATATGTATAACAGGAAGTGGTGTGGCTATTAAAATTACATCAGTTATAACACTTGAATTTTAAATCCACTACAATCAGTAGCAAAAGAGTTGTTGGACTCAAGACTCAGGTTTCTTAGCTTTAAGATTTGTGATACCATTATGGCTTGAACCCCCAAAAGGTTCCTGTGTTGGAGGGTTGGGACTCAATACATCAGTATTTAAAAGTGGGGCTTTCTGCCTGGATCACAAGGTCTCTGATTGAATCGATGGAATAATCCATTGACGAATTCATAATTTGGTAGCATTATTGGGAAGGGATGGGAAGTCAGATCCTGGAGTCTAATTAGAGGAAGATTGAGGGAGTGTCCAAGAGAGATTAATACTCTCTCTGGCCCCTCCTTTTCCCTCTCTTTTTCCTGATTGCTGTGAAGTGAGGACTTGAACTTTTTTCTACAAGCTCTTGCCGCCATGATATCCTGCCCCTGCACAGGCCCACAGCACGAGCGCCAGCCAACTGTGGGCCAAAAACTCTTACACTGTGGACTGGAAGGACTCTCTGCTTCTCAGGTCCCTTCTCAGTGCTTGTGTCAGCACTGAAAATATGAACACAGTTACAATATAAATGGTTTTCTTTAATGAAAATGATGCTTCCCTATGAGTGATTCTGTCTTGAGTAAGCAGCCTAATGTGGAAGTACCTAGCATAGTAACTGACCACAAAAGATGCCCAGCAAATTCCGAGTGGATGAATGGCAATTAACACGTAACATTTTCCCTCCCCTCTTCCTCCGGACAGATATAGCTGGAGTGGTTGACAGGCAAATGACAGGAGCAAGAGCTAAATGTTTCTCTTTTTATTGTTCATTTCACTAACTTTTTCTGGGGAAGCATGAAGAGGCATCTGCTGGCTACAGAAAAGAAGCCAATGACAGAGAAAAGGAACTGGTCCATTCGCTCATTACATCTGGTCAACCAATGGGTTTAGTTGGGGTTTCTACAGGAGTGTGGGGAACTTGTGGGCAGTTACACCACTGAAGAAAACCTCCCCTCCATACCAGCAACTGCTAATGGCTTACAATATCCCTGAGGAGAAGAGAGGCCTGTGAACCACTTCGTAAGATGCTTGTGTGTCCTTTGTACTCTGCCTCACAGACCTTGTTAGCCCTCCTTCCGCACCATGAGGGATTGTTGGCAGCCCTCATCTTGTAAGGGTCCCCTGAGTACAATCACACCTGCTCCACTTTCAAGAAAGCAATGGTCAGGCCATACTTAGAGGACAACACAATTTTCTGAAAATTACTGAGCAATGTAAAAGACCCAAGAATTATTGGTAGAGTAAAACTACAAGAGAGCCAAGAACACACTGGCCCAGAAACTAAGACAAGAGATTATAAAAGCCTTAACAACATAAAAGAAGAGTGTCTCTTAAAAAAAAAATCAAGGAAGACCAAAGTTGTAAACAACATTAAAACTTAGAGAAGATGTCCATAAAAGTGAATAGAAAAATACATCATCTTCAGACACCAGAATTCATGGGAGTTGACAGGATTCATCATAAAGGAGTGAATGGCAGGAGATACGCTCCTGTGTAGGGACAACTGAAGAGTTGGGATGTTTTTGTGTACGTCCCTAAAGCCTGAATGAACACTCAGCAAGGCAGAATTTGTCATGTAGCATAAACAGACAGCGCAGAGACAGAGTTGCCTTCCTCACAGCCATGACCAGACCTAAAGCCCCTTAGAAACTGCTCATACAGGAAGGCTGACGCATATGAATCTTCTTTTACTTTGTGTTCCTCTTTTAAAAGTAATTTCATTTAAATCTGTGTGCTTCTTTTGTGGTTGGTTTGATCATTAACTTTCATCATCAACTAGACTGGATTTAGAATCCCCTAAGCGCTCACACCTCTGAGTGTGGAATGCATTTCCAGAGAGTAACTGAGAACCCAAGACCTAAGTGGGTGGTACCATCTCACACTCTGGGAGCCCAGATTGAAGAAAAGGGAAAAAGAGAGAAACAGATGAAGCCCAGTATCCATCTCCCATCGCTTCCTTATCAGGTGATATGTGAGTGGCCTTACACCCCTACCGCCCCGGACAGGAGCTATCCTGCTCACGTACCTTCGTGGCATGTTGAACCATACAGTCAAATCATGAACCAGAATGAATCTTCCCTCCCTCAAGATGCTTCTTGTCAGGTGTCTGGGCAGGGTGACTAGGAAGGTGACAGCTGGTTACCCGACTCCAGGTACTTTCATGGTCATAGAAGTAGAAGCATGAGAAAACTTTAGCTCCAACACAAGAAACCACTAAGAATTTGGTCTAGCTCATCCTAAGGCTCAGGTCTAACCCTGAACCAAGGCCCGTGGATAGTGAATGAAGAATCCAAACTTCATATCTCAGGTGCTCACCCAGATATGGAAAGAGAAGGTGAAGGACATTTCTCCAAAGCAAGGGATTTTAGGGGCTGTAATCAGCAGTAAGAACGTCGGCTGCTTTTCCAGAGGATCCAGGTTGGCTCCCAGGACCTCCCACGCAACCATCTGCAGTTCCAGCCCAGGAGCCCAATACCCTCTCCTGGTCCTCATCAGCACTGCACACACATGGGACACAGACACACCTGTAGGCAGAACACCTGTGGTGGCTGTTCTTGGTTGCCAAGGTGACTAATCTGGAACTAACTGGAACCCTAAAATGGGGCACACCTGCGAGGCACTTTTGCTTAATTTGAAAGACTTCTGGTTAATTTGGAAAAGCCCCCTCTGGATCTGGATCTTTGAGGTGGGAAAACACAGTTTAAATCCAGATCTTTTGAGGTGGGAAGACAGACCTCTGACCTGGGTCTCGTCTTCGGCTAGAAACGTACATACAAGGACATGGAAGAAGGAAGCTTTTTATCTTTGTGTGTTTGCTTTCACCTCGCTAGCAAGTCCATTCCCTTACTGACATCCGAGCCTCCTTCTTCAGGATTCTGGAATACACTGAAGACCAGCTGAGACATCCAGCCTAGTGGACAGAACAACTACTGGATTCTTGGACTTTCCATTCATAGGCAGCCATTGTTGG
>JAQHUG010000370.1:1059942-1075857 GCA_028555095.1 Dicrostonyx torquatus | reverse complement strand
TTTGCCCTGTTTCTATAAATCCTGGTCTGGATCCCCTCCTACAGAAGTCCCTGGCTTGGAGTTGGAACTGTTCCAGTGGAAATTACTGACTCTGGATCTGGTTGCTGGCTCAATCCTGGTCTGCCAGTGTCCCAGGACTGAGTTGGCTCCCAGGGCTGGATTTGTTCCTGGCTTCTGCTCCCAGTAGATCTTGTTTCCTCAGGCCCTCTCTGTTCTAGGTACTAAACTTCCCTTCTTATGACCTTTGGTCACCCTTTAGGTCCAGCCTCTGACCACTGTGCAATTTCAAAGTCTCTTCCAGAATTTTAGCTATGAGGCTTCTAAGTGTCAGCTCCTATCTCCAACCTTTTTAAAAATTAAAGAACCTCCTGTAAGTCCTGGTCTCGGGCCTCCATCTTTGGAGGCCCCATCCCTGTGCCTGCCAAACCTTGACCCCTCCCCACCCAAACCTTGACCACTCCCCCAGTCTATTTAAACTGCTCCCCAGATAATCTGGATTAAGGAATTCCATTAAACCTGGATATTCTTTAGTTTGGCTTGTTGTGATTTGGCTTGACTGGGATTTTTGCGTTGGCAGAGAGCTCACATTAGGAAAAATTCCTAACACCTCCTAATTTGTTAGTCAATGCCAAGTGGTCAACCCAGAAATCATATACATATAAGTAATATTACAGGACTGAGCAGGTTGTAATTATATATTTAGAAGTGTGGACATGTATGTGTAACAACAATTAAAGGGAAAGAGGTCATGAGTTTGAGAGAGTGCAGGGAGAAAACAAGGTAAATGGGAAAGGTTGAAGGAAAGAAAGGAAAGGGGGAAGTGATATAATTATATTTTAATTTTAAGATAAAATGAGAATTTTCTAGGAATCATGGAGTAAGGTGCTGCCAGATGACTCCCCTAAGAAAACAACCAACTACCTAAGAAAACACTACAAAGGACAACAATCTGAAAGCTACTAAATAAATGAGAACCCCAGCGATGAAAGAGGCAGAAGAAGGGACGCCCCAAATTCTGTCTCTAACCCCTGAAGCCTGAATGTATAGACCAGACTCAGTGAAGCTCGGCTAAAGAAAAAAAGATGTGACTTGAGGCCAGACACTAAAATGACAGAAGACACGGGTAGGCAGTAACTGTTATGGGGGGGCGGGGACTATTTCATGATGCTATATGGGGGGGGGGGGGGGGGAGGGGGCGGGGACTTCTTCAATATGTTATGGGTGGAGGGGACAGCTTCATGATGTTATGGGGAAGGGGATGACTTCATGATGTTATGGGGGCGGGGACTGCCTCACAATGCTATGGGGGGCAGGGACTGTTTCATGATGTTATGGGGGCGGGGACTGCTTCATGATGTTGGTCCAGACAAGGAACTTTCTGGATATGATGACAAAAACACGTGGGGAGCCAGACCTACCCAAGACTCCTCAGAGACCCAGATGAAAAGACAAGGGAACTTCAGTCCTGTGTCCTTGACCAGGGGTTGACTTGGAGAGGTCTTTCTAGGGCTGGAGCCTGAGCCTCATACGACTCTAGGCTGAAGTTTCTGGGGATCCGACTATTCCCTCTGAGCTGTGGTTACTGAAGAACCCAGGCCCTTGCCCAGACCCCTGCCTTGACCGTTCCACAGTCATGACAGGCTGCAGAAGAGAGCCAGCAGGATGCAGGCCTCTGATTCAGCAGGATATGACAGGATGTTCTGTGCCCCTAACCTTGTACAGTGCCCCTGTTCTTGCCCTCGTTGCTGAAAAGAAACTCAGAGATACCTCCTATATGGTAGGGAACCAATCAGAAGTTAAGTTAGCAGGCTCTGAATGCACTTTCCTGATAAAGGTGGAGTGTAGTAAAAACAGCAACCGCCCAAGAGATAGCAACTTCCCTGCAGCTGCAACTAACCAATTCAAGGACAGGTGCCCCCAGCTAGAGGTACACCAATCCTGAGTCTATTCCTATGCAGTTTGTAGCCCCCATCCCTCTTTGCTTTCACCCCCAATATATACCCTGCCCCAGAGCTGCTCGGGGTCTCTCCTACTCCACTGTCGTGTCAGATGGACAAGAGGCCTGGGCTGAACTCGCAATTAAAAGACTGTGCTTTTGCACTGGATCTGGTCTCTTGATGGTCTTTGGGGGTCTGGACTCTGGGTACAATAGTTATCAGTCCTCAGGCAGCTGTATCTGGGTACCACGTTCCCTTTACCAACACCGTCTGACTCAGCTCTCTGCTGACCTTGCCCCCCCCCATAAACAGCACGTACGATGCTGTACTTCCTAATGAACTTGGCATAAACCATAATTTACACAAGCCCTCCTGGTCCCAGCTACAGTTTTGGTCATCTTCATTTCTCGTCCTCTGTCCTTGCACTCAACACCTCACCATTCAGAACCCTTATTCCTGAAAATTCGGTTCAAAAGCATAGATAAAAGTGAGAGTTAGCAAATGAGATTAAAGAAAACTGAAACACTTCACAGCAATAGAAACAATCGAAAGAGAAACAAGACAATCTACCAAAAGGGGGGAAAGGTGCCTGACATCTTCATATGTGACAGTGGCCCGTCACCTGGCCTAGTGACATCATAGCCATCCTAGTGTGTAAGGTGTACTCTACGCCCCCACAATAGCAAAGTCACCTTAGAACACACTCCTTGCACTGTGTCCTTACTCTCAAGTGATATGTGACTATTCTTGAAAACCATGCTTCTGACAAGGAATTAATACCCAGAAAACAAAAATGGAAACACTTTGTGGCAAAATAAGCAGTCTTATTGAAGAATGGACCAGAGTGGCTGGGTGGTGTTGGTACATGCCTTTAATCTCAGCAGTCAAGAGACAGAGGCAGGTGGATCTCTGGGAGTCTGAGCCCAGCCTGGTCTATAGAGTGAGTTCTAGGACAGTCAGAGCTACACAGAAAAGCCTGTCTTGAAAAAAACAAAAACAAAAACAAACAAAAAGAATGGGCCAAAGCATGCACAGGTCCCAGCCAGCAAGGCAGGTCCCAGCACTGAGAGGGGACAGTGGACACAAGTTCCCTTCCCTAGCCAAGATGCTAGCTCCCACTGATGGCCATTTGCGAAGGAAAAAATTGCTTTTCTCCCAGTGTCGTCTCCCTGAAGTGTGGCTACACAAACCACATTTAAGGGAGGCCCAGTGCCCGGCTGTAGATGCCAACACTTAAGGGAGGCCCAGTGCCCGGCTGTAGATGGCCAACACAAAGCAGACTTGGTGGCATGTTTGCAGACTTTTTGTCATATATTGCTTTTTTGTTTAAATCTTACTGATCTTTTGCTTGTATATTATGGTTTCCAATTCTGTAGGTTTTTTTTTTTTGTGTGTGTGTGTGTGTGTGTGTGTGTCTGTTTCTTGTGTTTCGTCTTTGTTTTTTGTTTTTCTAGTTTGTTTATTTTTCTTATTTGTCTGTTTCCTGAAGAGAAAAAAGGCATGAAGTTGGGAGTGTGTGAAGGTAGGGAGAATGTGGGAGGAATGAAAGAGAGAAAAAGTTTGATCAGAATATATTATATGAAAAAGTTATCTTCAATTGAAAAATTTAGTTAATTTTTTTAAAAAAGAATGGACCGAATAAAGCTTCACAGACATGTCTCAAGCTAGTCGTTGGGAAAATGCACATCCAGCCCCTGGTGGGATGCCATCTCAGTCTAGTTAGGAAGGCTACATCGAAAGACAAAGATCAGTGCTGACAAGGAGGCGGGGAACACTACTGGCGGGAATTTACTGAAGCATACAACTATGGAGAACTGTACGGTAGTTCTCTAAGAAAAAATAAAACATGAGCACTTACCACACCATCCAGAAATTCCACTGCTGAGCATAGAGCCAAAGAGAACAAAATCAGTACATTAAAGATTGTCTAATTTCAGAACTGTTCGAAGGAGCTCAGGTGTGTGAATCAATCCGGGGATGCACTGACGGGTGAGTGGAGGAAGGACTGTCACACACTCTACTTAGCTATGAACTGTGACTTCCTGCCATCTGCAATGCTGTGAACAGAACCAGAGGACATTATGTGGGCTGACATAAGCCAGACATGAAGAGTAATCCTGTACAATTCACTGTGTACAGTCTGAAATACTCCACCACATAAAGTCAGACCGTAGAATAATGGTTGCCAGGGGCTAGGAAAGCTGGGGAGTGGGAAATGGGATTGTGCTGCCTGTGAGTGTGAAGCTGGAGTTAGAGAAAACATTAGATCTGTTACTGTGTTTTACCATAGGGTAACAACAGCCAATACCATACTGGGTGTTTCAAAACAGCTGGGAGAACTTTGGAGGTTTCACCACAAAAAATGGTAAATGTTTCGGGTGATGAATATATTACTCATTTGGTGTTCTAGTTCTTCCCAACCGAAACACTTCCTGATGGAGGGATAAGGAAAGTTCACACAACTTACATGACTCAGGAAACTCAAAAAAAAAAAAAAAAAAAAAAGACAAGTTTTGCAAGGCCGCTTCCCGAAGCTATATAAGCAGTAACAGTTGCTGAGCAGAGGAAACTGAGCAGCCTACAAGGCAGGCAAAGAGTTACAGGGTGCATCTCTGGAGGGTCCTCACCCACACCGGGGTGAGCTGCAGTGACAGGCCTGCCACTGAGTCACGTGGGCTCCTGTAAGTAACCTGCTAGACTTGCGTGGGGTCATCTCTTGGGCCTAGAGCTAGTGCCACATCTAGAGGGAATGAGGGTTTGTTCACGTCTTCCTTGGAAAGGTCACACAATACCCCGATCTGACCAACATGCAATGTAAATATGAATTAAAAAGAAAATCTCACAATGATTTTTAAAGTCTTTACAAATGAGTGACTGGTGTTTAGTCAGCACCCAACAAGATAAAGAGCCATTGCCACCTAGGCCAGAAGACACAAGTAAGAAGTCATGGAATTTTACCCGCTGGGGGAGTGTCGCCCAAAAAAAGTTCCCTTTTGTAGACAGAAGAACCCAGACATGGCAAGCAGACAAGAAGGGAGCCTGAGAAATAATTCTCTGACCAAACTTGCCTGCAAGCCAGAGGCAAAAGTCTGAAGCATTCCCACAGACTGTCCCAGGGCACAGAGTCAAACACCAAGCAAAGGGTGGATCTGGAAGAGCAGGCAGGCAGGATCAAGGGTGGATCTGGAAGAGCAGGCAGGAAGGATCAAGCCTGATTTTCAACCTCACAGAAGAAGAATGAAAGAAGAGATGGAAGGATTAAAAAAAAAAACTGTTGGGGTTGAGGGACAGTAAGAAAATGCAGTAACCTGAGGATGAAGCTTCTGGGTCAAGAGGGCTGTGTGGATCGCTACACAAACAGGAGCAAACCCAGAAGTATCCAAACAGATTTATTCCAAATGAGAACGTCAAACACTTGCCTTCCTTCACCATTTTTAAGTATGCGTTCCCTATATGACCTGGACCTGAAGCACACTCTAATCTCTTCACCTACATCCCACCGAGTCCTCTGTTTTCTGCTTGAGGACCTCAGCTCTGTCTCTAAGTCACACTGTGTCTTCACAGTCTAGGGGAGAAGCCAGCTGCTATGATGCTCTCCCCAGTGATGTAGCTGGCATCTGAGGAGCACAGGAAAGATACAATCCCGGCGCAGTCTTCTGGCTCCCCTAACCTGAAGGAAAGAAGAGATGAGGTCACAGGAAACACTGAGCTCTGATCCGGACTTCCGCAGTCTGGGACGGGCACCTAGCATTCGCCAGGCTCAGTCAGAGGTGATGGCTGTTGGACGCATATCTGCCCTCCTGCCCCCAACCCAGGACTCCCAAAAGGGGAAGCAGCTGGCAGAGTGGATGAAAAAAAAACACAAGGCCTTTTTCACCTTGAAATATAATTTTCCCTAAAATGAAACATAGAGCACCAAAACCCGGAGCCCTACCTACCGCTGCAATTCATAGATTTTATTCAGGACAGGCAGCAAGTTCAGTACTGTTTTCTCCTAGGGAGAGATTTCAAAGCCAGCGTTAGGCAGAGGACTGGCGATATGACAGTGTGAGAAGAGCATCATGGCTGACCCACACCTCTTCTACAGAAGAGTGAGGGGTTGCTGCCCAAACTCTGACCCTAAGAAGGGGCTCTGGCTGCAGGTCCGGGCTCTGTGGGCCTCCGTTCAGATGGAAGCCTGAAAAGGGACCAGAGGCACATGGAGAAGGGAGGGGAGGATTGAGAGCAGAAGGCATTTACCACTTTCTCCCCTAGGCCGAAGTCAGTCTTAATAATTCCTGGCACTACGCAGTTCACACGGATGCCTTTTGGAGCCAGCTCCACAGCCAGAGACTTGCAGAGGCCCAACAGGGCTGTCTTACTGGTGTTGTAGACACCCAGTTTCTGAAAAGCAAGGAAGGGGACAGCAAATCAATATGGTAGGAAGGGATCTTCCTAGGCCACAGAGTATGAAAGTGTGCTGGACTGTAGGCCTGAACAGACTCTCCCCTTGTGCCTCACCATCCCCACAGGAGTTTTCAAGGAGTCAGGTCCTTCTCTGTGTCCTCAAGTCACTGTCATGCTATCCAAGCTTGATGCAGCAAATGCTGCACTTAGCCTTTAGAAGTCAGTTAGGAATCTGGAATTAGGAGATAGAGGACCCTGTCCTGCCAGGAAACAAACTGGATTTTGCCCCTTAAGGGCAAAATGAGATAATATCTGATCTGAGGCATTTACAGTGCCACGCTTTGGAGTACATATTGAACTACTACTACTACTACTACTACTACTTCTTCTTCTTCTTCTTCTTCTTCCTCCTCCTCCTCCTCCTCTTCCTCCTCCTCCTCCTCCTCCTGATCCTTCTCCTCCTCCTCCTTCTTCTTCCTTAATCTAGAATCACCAGTCAGTTCTCCCACTTCCCACTGCAAGGCTTGACAAGAGTCAAGGCAGCTGGCCCTCAGCAGTTGGCCAGAGGCTGCCATGCTCACCGGTATTGGTACATAAGCTGCTGTAGAGGACACCAGAATAACAGAGCTTCCCCTGGAGGAGAAAGGGACACGAAGTGAAATTAGAGACTCATTCAATTAAAAGCGGCAGGAACTTGTGTTTTCACACGAAGAGGAAGCAGCCCAGAGTTCATGGTGAAAGTGCATGACTCCCATCACCACCCACAGGACTCACCCCCTCTTCTCCATGTGGGGCAGCAATTGGCTCAGCAACAGAGCTGGGGACTTCACATTTATATCCAGGATCTGAAATCCCAAACAATACAAAGGTTGGACTGAGAGATGAACACCATTGTCTGGGCACCAGAACAGAACAAAGCTCCATAAGTGTGGTGGTAGCTGAGACGCTGAGTCCTTTTACTATGTGTGAAGGTGTCTTAGTTAGGGTTTTATTGCTGTGAAGAAACCATGACCAAAAAACAAGTGGGGAGGAAAGACTTATTTGTCTTATACTTCCACATGACTGTGCATCATTGAGGGAAGTCGGGACAGGAACTCAAGCAGGGCAGAAGCTGATGCAGAGGCCATATAGAGGTTCTGCTTATGGGCTTACACCCCATGGGTTGCTCATCCTGCTTCCTTATGGAACCCAGGGCCACCAGCCCAGGAGGGATTGCATCATCCACAACGGGCTGGACCCTGACCCATCAATAACTAATGAAGGAAATGCCTTACAGCTGGATCTTATGGAGGCATTTCCTCAAAGGGGGCTCCTTACCCTCTGACAACTCTAGTTTGTATGTCAAGTTGACATAGACTAGCCAGAACAGAGGGTCAGAGTTTGTCAGAGGGCAGATGTACTTCTGAGGCCTTGAGTTCCCAAGGCCTCAAAGAATTACCATACTCAGCTCCCAGACTACCTCCACTACAGTCTTCCAGGGGAAAGGCCAGGAAGCATGGGGGAAGAAAAGGAGAAGAACTTGGTTATCAGTGACTGACTGGAAGGAGGAGCATGGGCAAGAGAAGAGAAATCTGTACTTGGACCGTAATCTACCTCATGAAGTGTTTAGAATGGGGGCTGGTGATGCTCGTCATGTATGTGTTGTTGTGGATACCATTTTCATTGGGTTAGGCTGAGTTAAGCATTTATGCAATGTTGGGAGTCAAATTCGGGTCATCTTTTTAAAAAGAAAAAAGAAAAGAGCTGGAAAAGTCTGAATGTGGTGGATGGGTGAGATCGAGGAACTGGAAGGTACATCAAGGAAGCTGGGGAACTTGAGAACCAGAGGGAAAAGTGAGGCAAAGTCTACCAAGAGAAAATGTAGGGGTGGCCAAGGGAAGAAGAGTCACAGAAAGGAATGATACACTCAGATCACAGGCCCATTTCCTGCCCCCAGGACAGGAGGGGGCTCAGACCTGGCTAGTCATAGGTGAGCTCATCAGGAAAACAGGGATGGGGGTCTGCAGAGGCAGTGGGAGCTTCCTGACTTCCCTGTGGCTTCCAACTGAGATGGCAGAGCTAGGGAAGAGCCCCATCTGTCAGTTTCTGTGGCTCTTTGGAACAGCCAGACTGAAAGGTTCACCGAGGCGCCAATGAATCCAGGTTGTGACAGTTTTATAAACCTGAGTCAGAGGGGCTCTGCCATGACCAGACCCAGAAAATCTTTTTCTTGCATCTCAGGACTTAGTAGCAGTATCCCACACAAGGAGAAGCAATACAGAAGCTACAGAAGCCTGGGCATGGACAACACCCATTGAACTTAAGTATGCAAAGTCCGGCTCAGGGAAGCCCCATCTCCATCCATCAATGCCAGTGTTGACACAGCTTTGTGAGAACCCGGGCATGTGCACATGCGTTTATGCAATCGTGAGTACATATGTACACCATGTAGGGTTTGGAAGGTACTCTCCTCACCTTGTCCCAGACCTGTTCACTGGCTCCCAGGGTGCTTCCCACAAAAGGATTGACTCCTGCCACACACACCAGGAAGTCAACACCCCCAAAGTGTTCCAGGGCCTGCAGCACAAAGGGAAGGGCATACAGGTGAAGGCACAGAGTAGAGTGGTAATGACCCAGAGAAATCTGAAATGTCCTCCACAGGTTCTTATTTTGGCTGTTTTTTCCCAACTATTGTACTGTTTTGGGAGGCTATGGGCCTTTAGGAGGCAGCAGAAGGTCACTGAGGGAGTAGATCAAATCTACATGGGAAGTAGAGAAAGACAAGATCTCCTGAGTAAATTGGGAGCATGGGGACCTTGGGAGAGGGTCAAACAGGAGGGGAGAAGCAGGGAGGGGAGCAGAGAAAAATTTAGAGCTCAATAAAAATCAATAAAAATTTTTTAAAAAGGAAGGACACAAATAGCATTAAAAAAATTAAAGTAAAATAAAAAGGAGGTCACTGAGGGCAGTCAGTCCTTTGAAAGCTGTACTTGGCCTGCCCACAGTACAGACCACACTTTCTGCTTCCCTGTCTACAGAGATGGGAACAGACTTGGTCACATGCTTCCACACCCGTGCCTTCCCCAGCATGATGGACTGAAGCCACAAACCAAAAGAAACCTTTATTTAAGTTGTTTCTTCAAGTATTGTGACCGCAGAAACTAAAGCAGTGACTAACTGGCCATCCTGAGTCTGTACCAGGCCAAAGCTGGATCCTGACAGGGACTGAATAAAATGACAACTCTTGCCTCCTTGGATGCATCTGCCCTGTAAGACCTGTAATTGGCTCCTGGGTCCCACCCTTCCAGACCTCTGCTCCTAGGAGACCTGCTTTCAGCTCTTCCATTTCTAGTTGGTTCCTTCTCTGCTTTTTTCTCTGGCCTGTACCAACCCTCCTTTGTCCTCAACACCTGTCCAGTCTGTGTTCCTTCAGATCCCACCTCACCACTCACTTCTTCCAGGGAGATCACAACAGGACCTGAGCCTAAAGCTTTTGTTTGAGGCTAGTCTAACGAACTATCAGTACAGTACATGTTGGGTCAAGGCTACACAGCTCAAACTTTATTGTGGAGACAGAGCACTTGGGGCTGCAGCAACTCTGGCCCCTTTGAGGTTCTAGGCGAGCTCCTCCATCATGCCCAACCACTAGTCATCTCTCGGATTAGCATGAACAGTGCAGCTGTTCCCTTCCAGTCAGGGAATCTTTTAGTCACATCAGGATCTGAGAATCTGGGATTAGCCTCATTTACAGCCCTGGAAACCCCAGCTCCCTTGTGGCAGGGTTAGATCGGTGCCTTTCCATCTATCCCAGCCCATGGCTCCTTACTGTGGTCACAAGGTGCTGGCGGTCCTCAGCCTTCCCCACATGGCACACAGTGCCTGTCACACTCAGCCCCTCCTCCTTCAGTGTGGTCACTGCATGGTCCACATTCTCCTGCTTCCGGCTGCAGATGACCACATGGGCCCCATCCTGGGCCAGACGCCGGGCAATGGCAAAGCCAATCCTGTGGTCAGAAGAGGAGATGGTGGTGATGGTTTCGGCCCTCTCCATCTTGTTCCCAGGCGGACTCGGATGACTACGTCAATTGTTTCCCTGATATTGCCCAAGAATGGCTTCAAAATCTTCAATAGCAGACATTTTGAGTACCTGCTACATGCCAGGCCTTCACAGTCTTCTTATTTCATTATCACAGCTTTATTATGATAATTATACAGATGAAGATGTTTTCATATTTTATTAAAGGAGCTTTGAAAAGAAAAGGCTACAGCATCAGAAGAGATGTGGCCTTGGTGGGTATCGGGACTAAATTAAAGAGACTCTTCCTAATTAGTCAGCCCTGTTGCTCTCTTCCCCGACCTCAGGGCTCTGGCAGGGACTGTACTCTTTCTAAACTAATGCCTTCCCTCTGGTGTGCAACTTTAAAATGTTTCTGCTGGAGGACGTGCTATCCTCCAGGTCTCCTATCACTGAGGAGGTCTGGACTCTTGACCTTTCTTTCCAATCAAGGAAAAGAAAGAGGCATGTGCCCAGTGTCTTGTCAAAACTTTCTGGGTGGCTGAGAATTTTAAATGTATTTTATGAGTTATGAATATTGAGAATTGGAAGTATACAAAAGATTTAAGACATCACTGGGATCTGTATACTCTAGTTCTTTTGTTTTCCCCAGAAATTCTAAACAGTTCTAAATATATTGGTGATGCTAAGACCGTAAAAGATCAAGAGGATGACGGTCTCCCCTCCTTCTGATGATGGTAAGGACTCATTATAAATGCATATTGTTACAGGAACCAGAAGACAGCTGGAACTGGGGGATGTGGGAGGCCTTGCAAGGGTACATAGAGCACTCTGAGCTGGTGGCCAGACATCACCCTGCACATGCCTGGTGCTATCTGCAGATATGGTCAATGAGACCTCTGAGTCTAAGGCACAGCAGATGTCAGGCTTCTTTCTGTTAGCAGAATACTCAAAAACCACTAGCCAGGTAGGTATGGAAGATAAGGAAGTAGATGTGCTGTTCTGGTGGTTACTGTTTATTAGAGATTGTCCCACCAATGGTGGTCGCAGACAACATTCAGACTCTGCCCTGATTGTCTTAGAGCAGCTGGTTCTGTAACTATGAATCTTCTAGAGCTCAGAAACCTGGTATATTAGGGAGAGATGTTGAGACACAGAGTTAGACACCAGAACTGTGTGATGGGTGTGGAGAACCACGGGAATATATGAGCTGAGTGGATCCACGGGTACCATGGCAACATCTCCTGGTAACAAGCCAGCCAGGGACTTCCATCGCTCACCCTTTTGTAGAGCCAGTGACCACAGCCACTTTATCAGCCAGGGTACGTTTCTCATCTGCTCTTGTCCTGAACATTCTTGCTGAGAGAGGGACTGAGGCACACTGATAGCCCCTAACGACCTGTGGGACAGACCTGAGAATGGCAGCCATTGGAGAGAGACCTGCAAAGACAATCATAATTATGGAACACATTAGGACTTGCACTCTCTTGGGTCCTCCATGAAGTCTCTGACAGGTGTTCCACCATCCTCCAAACTTTCCAGACAATATAGAACCCTGTTGTGGCATACTTTTTTGGTACACTGTAAAGATGTGTCTCTGCCTAAGGTGCCTTCTGATTGGTTTAATCAGGAGCTGGATAACTAGGCATGAGAGAATAAGCAGGGTTTCCAGGGAGAGAAAGAAACTCCAGGAGAATCTGAAGCTCGTGGGATTGAGGCAGTGAGACAAGGGGGGAGTCAGATATACAGTATGGAGGAGAGGTGACGAGCCATGTGGCAGAATGTATATTAATATACATGGGTTAATTTAAGTTATAAGAGCTAATTGGGAACAAGCCTAAGCTATAGGTCAAGCATTCATAATTAATAAGAAGTTTCCATGTCATTATTTGGGCACTGGCAGTCGTAAGAAAGCCCAACTACAGAGCCTTTCATGTCCTTCCTGTAACCTAGGCTCTATACAGGCTTCCCCATAGTGAGCCACCAGCACAGTATGACCAGGCACAGTTCTGGGCCCTAAGAGACACTTGCCCGACCTACTTCCAACCCTCCAATAAGAAATGTCACTTACAATATGTTTCTTAGAATCACCTTTGGACTTCTTACACGCATCCTTTTTCTGAGCACTGAACTTTTCATTTCCTTTGGAGGGTTGAAGCCAGGGCTAATATATGTTAAGCATGAGCTCTGGCTGTTTCCCAAGCCCTTAAGACCTTAAGTCCTAAAGCATTGAACTTATTTCTTCTCAGCATCTTCAGTTTCCAGCCATTCCCTCACCTATTACAATCTTCTCTTCGCCCAGGCTCCTTCTCAAAGCAACAGCAATAATCCATTTGTCGGAGAGCGCAAACTTACCAGTGCGACTGACCAGTCAGTTGTTTCCCTCAACACTAGACTCCCAGTTAGTTAACTCTGCATGAAGCCTAGCCATCCACTCTTTTCCTCTTCTGACTCCCAGTTAGCTCCACCTGAAGCCCAGCCATCCACTCTTTTCCTATTCTGACTCCCAGTTAGCTCTGCGTGAAGCCTAGCTATCCTCTCTTTTCCTGTTCTGGACACCATCACTAGGCCTCTTTCCTCACTCCTTCTGACCCAAGGTCACACCTCTCAAACCTGTCTGCCCAAAGAGTCCATGTCACCTTGCCATTTTAACTGATTCAGTAATACTTCATCTCTGAAACCATCTCCCAATCCAACTTTCATCTCAAACCCCGCCTCACCGTGCTTAATCTTCATTGTCAGTTTGATTGACTTGAGAGTGCCTCTGGCATTTGGGGGCTCACCTTTGGATACCTGTGAAGATGTTTCCAGAGAGGATCACTAGGAGGGAGGTGCCCTGAAGGAGAGCCCAGACTGAACAAATAGAAGAAAAAGGAGGCAGATGAGTGCCAGTGTTTGTCTGTCTGCTTTCCCACGCACTGACTAGTTGTCTCGTAGCTCCTGCCAGCCCTCTCTGCCATGATGAGCTGTACCCCTTCTTAAACTATGAGCTGGAATAAATCCTTACTCCAGTGATGGTATTTTGCCACAGCATGGAGAAAAGTAAGGAATGTATTCCCTTGCCACCTAATCAGAAGAAACAACCGTTCTCTAGACTGGCTACCCTCAGAAGCATACTTCAAGGCAAATAGTTGTTCAGGAGGTGCTCTTGGGAATCAATGTTAAAACTGGAGTGGAATAGACAAGATGAAAGAGAAATGACCTAAGAAAGGTCCATGATCCTATACACATCCTAGACCTCTCTGCTCTGCTGCAGTTCAACTCTGCTGAGCTACCGATCCAAATGCCAGAGTGAATCCAGGGAAAGTGATGGCTTAGGTTGGACAACATCGGCGGTGCCTTTAGGACTTTGGAGATTTAACACTGAAAGTTGCCTTCCAGGAAACTCCTGAGTCCTGTGCAAACTTTCACGGTCTATTTCCAGCGCCAGGCAGCCAGTGGCCGGAGTCCACCCTAAGCAGCAAAGGCTTGTGGGTTTTTGACATACACAGCAACAGAAACAAGTTCCGTCCCCCCAATAAATCTGTAATAAGTTAATATAAAGATTATAATAACTAAGATTAATGCCCAGGGCTGAAAAGAAAGAAAGGACCCTCAGGGAGAGTGAGGTGGAACTTGGGGCTTGATCAGCCTATGTTAGGAAATAGGACTGAAGAGTTCTCCTGTCACAAAGTGAACTGGGTCCTGAGAGATGACTGACTGGAGAGAAAACAGCCTAGATTCAGGGGAAATGATGTGGGACACTATGGAATTAGAGGTTTTTCCTTAGGACAAAGGAAGTTCCTAAACCAGGCAGTGATGGTGCACACATTTAAACCCAGCACTCGGGAGGCAGAGTCAAATGTATCTCTGTGAGTTCAAGGTCAGTCTGATCTGCAGAGCTAGTTCCAGACAGCCAAGGCTGTTACACAGTGAAACGCTGTCTGGACACTCCCCCACACGCCCCCCAAAAAGAAAGTGCCTGATGATTTACATTAAAACTGATGTTTGAATGTATATGAATGATGGTATAAATGTCCCTAACGCCCCTCTGGGCCTTGGCAACTGAAAATCCTTGTGTCTCCATGTGTCTTGTCTTCATTGTGATTTACTTCTTACCCTGCTTCCAACTGCTCTTCCAATCTTTGAATACTTACTAAGGACATGCACAAACAATGACTTAGTGCAGAAAGCTAACCTAAACTTTCCTGAGAACAGGTCATAAGTCTTCAGAACTACACAAGGTCACATCTGTTCTCAACATAAAGGCTTTAAGCCACCAAGCACCTTTTATAAAATCCTCGAGTTTCAAAGCAAGTTTAATCTTGTTTATCTCAAGAAAGGAATGTCATCTTACAAATCTTGTCAACACTACCCTTCGGGGCCTTGGGGTGTCACCATGCTTGGAGATGAAACCATTAAAGAGAAGATCATGTTGAAATAATGTTGTAGGAGTGGATGCTGATACAATCTGACTGGCTTCCTTGAGGTTGGTGGTAGTTACACCAGAGTGGGATGGAGATGCGTACGCACGGAGAGAAGGACACATGAAGACAGTGACAAGGTGACATCTGCAAGCTCTGGAGAGATGGCAGGAGAAACCAAGCCTGCCCACACTTTGACTGTGGGGTTACAGGTTTCTGTGGTTTAAGTCACGTGGTCCTATCAGAGTCATGGTAAATTAATGTAAGAAAGAAAAAAAAAAACCTCAATGATTTTCTGTTATACCTCATACCCCCTCAACTCTCCTTTTACTAGAAAAGGTACACTAAGAGTTTATGGCCTTCTGGAAAACAGTCAATAGAAAAACAAACAAAACAAAAGAGTTTAGGAATTTAGTTCAATGGTAGAGCTCTTGGCAGCAAATGCAAGGCCCTGGGTTCTCACCAGCACAGGGGAGAGTGGGGGAGGGGGGGGGAAATGAACCCACAAGCCTCAGATCCTCAAATGTCTGGAGCACAAAGGTATTGATAAAGCCAATGAAACAAATGGGGCTTCCCCAGCACAGTAATAGCATCTGAAAGGCAACAGGGGGTCATGCAAAAACAAACAAAACAAAACAAACAAACAAAAACCTGCCCTGTTTGCAGTTTTACACTCTATCCCCGACCTGCCAAGATTTACCACATAGCAAATTATGTGTGCCCATTTGTGATCCAGAAAGTGTCACCATTGCTATATCTGCCCCTCCTAAAGAGAGTGATAAAAAGGAACATCTATCAGGCTTGCAGCTTTGACATGTAGCTCACATTTCTAGTCCCAGCCAATGCTTGACAAATGTCTACATAGAAAAAGATAGAGGCTGGAGATGCTGCTCAGAGACAGTGACGGGGCTTGACTAACAAGCGCAGACCCCGGGGCTCATTACTCAGCCCTGGAGGAAGAGGGGAGGGAGAGGCAAAAAAGAAACAGAAAAAAAGTGGAAGGGACACAAGGACAGGAGAGGAGGGGAGAGGATGAGAAGAGAGGACAGAAGAGGAGAAGGGAAGGGAGGGGAGAGGAAGAGAGGAGAGTGGAGGGGGAAGGGGAAGAAAAAGGGGGAGAAAAGGGGAGGGAAGAGGAGGGAAGGGGAAAAGAGAAGGGGAGAAGAGGAAAGCCCAGATAGTGATGTTTTCAACA
>JAQHUG010000370.1:1027673-1038119 GCA_028555095.1 Dicrostonyx torquatus | reverse complement strand
GTCGGGATGGCTGGATCAGAAGCCCTCTCCAAAGGGCCTGCTGCAGTCAAAAGGGCTGTAGTTAACTTCTTTAGACTTAATTTTTCCTTTCCTTCTAGTGTCTCCTGTAGAGCTATATTGGTAGACAGAAATTGCTTAAATTTTTTCATACAATGTTTTTCTTTTTCCATTTATTGTGATTGAAAGGTTTGCTGGGTATAATAGCCAACATCTGTAGTCTCTCAGAATTAGAAAGTCCAGGCCTTTCTAACTTTTAGTCTCTGTTGACTAATCAGGTGTCATTCTAATGGGCCTGACTTTACGTGTAACTTGGTCTTTTCCCCTTCAATTCCTAGCACTTGCATGTCTGCTCCTGTCCATCAGTAATTCCAGTTCTAAAGTATCTGACATCCTTTTCTGGCCTCCTCAGGCACCAGCCATGTACATAGTGCACAGATATATGTGTAGGCAAAACACTCATACACACGAAATGAAATAGAATATATGAGATATCTGTTCTTACCATGAATATGTCCTTCTAACCAGGAAGATAAACTCTGCAGGCTCCTGCCCTAGTATTTGTGCTAGTAAAAGTGAAACTTTAATGTCTGAGAAGCAGATCAGTGAAAGATAAGAAAATTCAGTACCAGACTTCAATCAAGATGTCAAGTCTCATGCCAGCATAAATGATATAAGACATTTGGAACTGAAAATGTTTATATTCCTTGCTGTGATGATTTTACATTTTAGAATCCTTGCTAGAAGCATAATACTAAAATACCTGAGGAACCTCTTGTGTAAATAAATGATTTATCATAACAAAATTGAAAATCTGTTTTATATATACACAATGAAGTGGTCAGGAAAACAGAACATTTGTATTATAAAATTATTGGGAGAGGGCTTGCTTTGTTTATACTTTACAATATACTGTGCTCTATTTCAAGTTCATATTACTGCCACAAAGATGAGCTTGAAACACTGCTAGCCTGACATGACCAAACAGCATTCACTAAAGCTATAAAATAAACCAAACTTTTATTTCTCTTCTGTTGTGCAATTAAGACACTTTAATTCTTTTTTAAAAAATAGTTTCTGATTTCACATACATAGAGTATATTCTTTGATCAACGTTTCCCCACTCCATTGACTTTTTTAATTGGTTTTAGATTGACTGTGTGTGCAGGGATCCGGGGACAACTTCCTGGAGTCGGTTCTTTCTTTCCACGTGTGGGTTCCAGGGATGGAACTCAGGCTGTCAGACTTGGCTCCAAAGCCTGCAGTTACTGAGTCATCTCGCTGCGCCTCCCACTGCCCTCCCTTATCCCTTCCCCTCTCCGTCCAAATCCCTTTCTCCTGAGTCCCTCTCCTACTTTTCTGTCCCATGTGTATGTGGTTCACTGCATTTAATTAGAGTTGCCTGCATGAG
The DNA here is from genome assembly GCA_028555095.1 of Dicrostonyx torquatus. NCBI lineage: Eukaryota > Metazoa > Chordata > Mammalia > Rodentia > Cricetidae > Dicrostonyx > Dicrostonyx torquatus. Next base: position 1,036,711 of record JAQHUG010000370.1, on the reverse strand, counting down.
CATGGGTTATTTGCTTGAGTGAGGGCAATGTACCAGTGGCCACAGCACTAAGGAATATGACTCCCCTTCTCCTATAACCTTCATATGTAGGGCAGGTGGAGCCTCATGAGCTCTTCCACCCATGATAGAATGATAAAGGGCCCAGTCTTGTGCAGGTAGCTACTAGTGCTGTGAGTTCGTGGATGTAATGGCCACGTCATGTTCCAAACACATTTTAGGACACTTCATTCTATCATCTAGCTCTTACATTCTTTCTGCCCCCTCTGTGATATTTCCTGAGCCTTGAAGAGGGAGATGTAAATGTCCCATTTAGGAGTTTTCCAGAGTTAAAAATGTCATAAGGGGCAGCATGCAAGTGCATGAATTACATGAAGCTCCAAAGTTATTCTGCTGCTGCAACTATATAGGGGTAACATACAACAGCTTTGTAAATATGCAGTTAAGGAAGGGAATAAACAACAGGAAAATAAAGGAACCGTTACCACAAAATAATAGGATCATTAGTAAATAAAAGGAAAGGCTGCCAGGTGTGGTGGTGCACTCCTTTAATCCCAGCACTGAGAGGCAGAGGCAGGAGGATCTCTGAGTTCAAGGTCTACAGAGCTAGTCCAGGACAGCTAGGGCTACATGGAAAGATCCTGTCTCAAATTTAAGAAGAAAAAAAAATCTTTCTGTGAAGGGGCCAGGAAGCCTGCACAGACGGCCCTGCTTCCCGCTCAGCCCTGAGCCTTCGCCCGCCATGCTCCCTCTCACTCGCCAGCCTTTCCAGCACTAAATCCTGCCAAGCCCTTGCATTTGGACCACTCCTACAGAGCTTTTAGTCTTGGCTTGCACATCACCTCCTCGGAGACCTCTCCTTCCTCTTCCTATACAATATTGCCTTTCCTAAACATTGTCCTGTTCAGAAATTATGGCTAAGGGTTTCCGTAATAGAAGGAAAATGCCAAATCTCAAACAACATAAAAAAGAAAGAAAGAAAAGACCAATCCACATTTCTGGAGGAATCATAGTACAAGAATGACTTGAGAGAACTTGTATCGTTCAGCAAGGAAAACAATGTGTCCTATAAAAGGTGAACACAATGCAAGAAGCAGCAAGGGGCCGGAAGAGCAATAAAAAATGTCAGCAAACCTATTACTCGGTGGATGATAAATCATGACTCTCGAGAGGTTAAAAGCATGAGAACTAAAATCCTCCACAAGTGATGCAGAATTAGGAAGAAAGCATGCAGCGGGAAATGGAGACAGGCTGGGCCTTTGAGGGAGGAGAAGGACTGCAGCTTTAATTAACTGCTGTCTCTAACTAGTTAAAAAGCCTGGGGATGTGTCTCAGTGAAAGAGCACTTGCCTGGCGTGCATGAGGCTCTGGGTTCAACCCCCAACACAAAAGAAGGAAGGAGAAGTTAGATGCTATATGTAGTCACTGAAAAGGTAAAAATCAAATATACTACTTCTAATCCACTAACAAAACTAAGAAGGTGTTATTAATTTCACTCACAGAAATAGAGAGCTGGGGAATTCTGAGCTAAGATAGCAGATTTGAAGCTGGATCTGAGCAAGTGGATTATTACAGTTAAGAGATGAGTCAGGTGAGTGACACTTGCCACCAAGCCTGACCACCACCTAGGTTTAATCTCTGGGACCCACATGTTGGAAAGGAGGGGACCAACTCCTGAGCTCCACTGCATGTGCATGAGAAAACACACACACACATACACACACACACACACACACACACACACAAATAAATAGTAAGCAAATGTAACTTTGAGAAGGTTGACGGGAAGGAGAAGAACTAGTGCTGCTGTGGCACTACTCTAGTCCCTGGCCACCAACTCCTAGACTCAGCAGCATTTGTCGTACACTGCAATGATCTCCCAATATTGTCCTGACTGTCACTGCTCCCACTGCTGCTGCCACCCGGGGCCATGGTCAGCACAGCCACCCCTATTAGTGCTAGCTGTCTTTCTTTTCCAGCAACCTGCTTGCAGGAATGGTACCAGGAGTGTCAGAAGGAGAAGGTCCAAGCTTGCCACGCCTCCTTAGCCTTATTCCCCAGGGACAGGTGAGTGCGCTATCTGCCCGCTCAGCAGCCCCACAATGCAGAACAATCAGACATGATAGGGAGTCAAGTCAAAGCAGGAACTGAGTTTATTACTGTGAGCATCAACTTACATAGGTTAAGTGACAGCATGTGATGGGGGGCTACCTCCAGCCAATGGAGGGGCATCAACCTAGATTTTGCTGTCTCTTTCTCACTCGGTAGCTTTAAGACTAGCCTTCAAACTCGAGCCAGGCTTTTCTCTGTCCTACAGGCCTTGAGGTATAGGCCCTGAGATAATTTTGGCCCAACACAAGATGTTGAAAGCAAGCACAGAGGGCATACTGGAGCAGAGTAAGCACAGAAGTATACAAAACTGCAACCAGGGAACCAGAGCCTGAGATGGAAAATAATGACCTTCCTCTAACTCCTGGTATAAGCTACGAGGAATCACTGATGTGTGTTTTGGAGCCTTCTCTAAAATTGATTTCATTATAGGCCACAAACAAGCCTTCACCAAAAAAAAAAAAAAAAGGATATAATTCCTGGCATCTTATCAAACCACAGTGGAATAAAACTAGAAACTCACAGCCATAGAAACCCTGGAAACTATACACATACTTAGAGAGTGAACATATAGTTTTGAATGAACAGTAAATTACTGAAGAAATCAGAAAGAAAAAGATTTCAACTCCAAATCAAAATGTTGCATAACTTATGAGAACCTGTAGGATAGAGCCAAGGCAGTCCTGAAAGTATTACCTGTAAGTTAACATCAGAGACATCGCAAGCAAGTAACCTAATGATGCACCATAATGCTCTAGATAAACAAGTAGACGCCAAATCCAAACCAAATATATAGGGACAAGTAAAAGATTAGAGTAAAAGTTAATGAAATAGATACTAAGAGAACAATACGTAAAATCATTCAAATGGCACAGAAGTGAAGGCATATATCGCTCCTCCACATCAGACAGTTCCCAACCACTTAGAAACCCAGCTTCATGGGAATCCAAAGCTTCTAGGCTCCATGGGCACCACAGAAACATGCAAATACCCACTACACAAGAGGAGAGAGAGAATCTTAAAAATAACCTTAAAGTCATTTTTAAAAAGAATTATTCAAACAAATAATTCATTCTTTGCCATGATTGACAGTATTACAAAAACCCTTGCCAAACCAATATAAACAAAACATAGAAGAGAAGACTTAAAACAAAGAAAATTAGAGATTAAAGAGGAGTTGTGTACAGAACAGACTCCAGAGAAATCCAGATTATTTGGAAAGACTTTGAAAAGCTACATTTTAAAAAGCTGGGGAACCTAGAATAGTGGATAAATTTCAAAACTAATGTGACCCCCAAATAAAAGCCAGAAGAGAGAAACAATCTGAGCAAACTGTTAGCAAACAATGAGACTGAATAAGGACTTAAGTCTTTCTACAAAAAAGTTCCCTGCAAATTCACTAATGAAGTCCATCAAACTTATAAGAAGATGTAATACCAACACTTCTCAAACCGTTCCATAAGAGAAAGGGAAAAAAACCAACTAAACTCATGGTACAAATCAGTATTATCATAATTCTAAAGCCAGATAAAAACACAGTAGCAAAAATGAAAACAATAGACAAGTTTCTCTGGTGAACAACAGTGCAAAATTCTTCAAGAAAACAGAATAGTTGCAAACCCAATTCAATAGCACATTTAAGCTCAGACGCTGCAGATATGGCTCAGCGGTTAAGACCGCTTGCTTCTTTTTCAGAAACCTGGAGTTCAGTTCCCAGCACCACATCAGGCCACTCACAACTGCCTGTAATTCCAGTTCCAGGGGATCCAATGTCCTTTCCTGGCTTCTGTGGGTACCTGTACTCACCTGCGCGCGTGCGCGCGCACACACACACACACACACACACACACACACACACACAGAGTGGGGAGGAGGATAATTTAAAAATAAGGACTGGGGGCTGGAGAGATTGCTTGGAGGTTAAGAGCACTGGCTGTTCTTCCAGAGGTCCTGAATTCAATTCCCAGCAACCACATGGTGGCTCATAACTATCTGTAATGAGATCTGGTGCCCTCTTCTGACCTGCAGACATACATACAGACAGAACACTACATACATAAAAAAATAAATAAAACTTTAGAAAAAAAAAAACAAGACTGGAGAGATGATTCAGCAATCAAGAGCACATACCGCTATTGCAGAGAGCCCAGTCTAATGCCCACCCGTATCAGGTGCCTCATAGTCAGCTCTGACTTCAGCTCCTGTAGACTCTGCAGACCCCTGCACTCGCATACGCATACCCACACACAGAACAACAGCAAGTAGAAAAAACTCCTGTCTGTGGCCACAGCACCCTGGGCACACCCAATCTTGACTGACCTCGGAAGCTAAGCAGGGTGGGGCCTGCTTAGTACTTGGATGGGAGGAATGTACACTCTCTCACACACACACACACAATTTTAAAATAAATCCTAAATTAATAATAATAAATAAATATTTACCAGTTGTGGTGGTTTGAATGAGGATGGCTCCCATAGGCTCACATATTTGAATGTTTTGCTCCTAGTTGTAGACTTGTTAGGAAAGATTAGGAGGCATGGCCTTGTTGAAGGAAGTGTGTCACTGGGAATAGACTTTGGGGTCTCAAAAGTCTATACCAGGCCCAGGCTCAGGCGCTCGCTCTCTCTCTCTCTCTCTCTCTCAACTTTCAAGTCAGATGTAAGCTCTCAGTTACTGCTCAACACCATGCCTGCCTGCCTGCCACTACGCTTCTCACCATGATGGCCATGGACTAGCCATCTAAAACTGTAAGCAAGCCCTCAATGAAATGCTTTCTTTCATAAACTGTCTTGGTCATGGTGTCTCTTCACAGCAATAAAAGAGTAACTAAGACAACACTGTCAAGTTGGTTCCATTTCAAGGACACAAGCTGCTTCAACATTCACAAATAACTAAGTGTAATACACCATGTAAACAGACAGAAGGACAGCAATCACATGATCATCTTAATAGATGCAGAAAAGACATTTGGCAAATTTCAGCATGCTATTACTATGACAAAAGTCCTAGGAAAAAAATGAAATTAACAGGGCCGGGCGGGTGGCACACATCTTTAATCCCAGCACTCGGGAGGCAGAGGCAGGCGGATCTCTGTGAGTTTGAGACCAGCCTGGTCTACCTATTTGAATGTTTTGTTCCTAGCTGTAGACTTGTTAGGAAAGATTAGGAGGCATGGCCTTGTTGAAAGAAGTGTGTCACTGGGAATGGACTTTGGAGTTCCAGCGCAGGCTCCAAAGCCACAGAGAAACCCTGTCTCGAAAAGACCAAAAAAAAAATGAAATTAACAGAACATACCTCCACACAATAAAGGCTATATACACATAACCAACACTACACTAAGTGGGAGAAAACAGAACATTTCCTCTAAAATCGGGGCTGAGACAAGGCACCTACTCTTTTTACTCCTATTCAGAACAATACTAAAGAGCAGAGCTACAACAATAAGATAAGAGAATGGTACAGAAAGAATACCAATAGGAAAAGCAGTCAAATCATCTCTATTTGCAGATGAGGTGGTTCTATGCTTTAGAGACCCACTCCCCACAGCAAGACTCCACCTCCTAAAGGTCCCACAACTTTCCAAACAATACTATCAGCTGGGGACCAAGTGTTTTAAAATATGAATCTTTTTATTTAAATAACTTTTTTCATTTATTTTACATATCAACCTCCTCTCCTCCCATACCTTCCCCTTTCCCATCCACTCCTCCTCCATCTCCACTCAGAAGGACAGGTCTCCCATGGGCTTGCACAAAGCATGGCATATGAGTCTTATGGGCAACATTTTACCATCAAACCACAACAAGGAGTTAGTATCTAAAATACGCTTCTAACTGCAAAAATTGAATACTATTAAAACTGCAAAAATTAAATACTATAAAAACAAAAATGGCAGATCAATAAAAGAATTAAAAGAACTAAACAGATAGGTCTCAAAAAGAAAAAAGAAACAGAAATGGCCCACAAATACAAAATGTGTTCAACAGCCCTTCTTTTCAGAGGAGTGCAATTAAAACTACTTTGAGATTCCATTGCACCACAGTCAGGATGGCTGTGATTTAACACAAAACAAGACAACAAAAGCAGGCGAGGATGTAGGGAAGGATGCCACTAGGGGTGTAGACAAGTGCAGTCACTGCGGAAGTCAGCACAGAGATGTTTCAACATATTAAATGTGGAGCTACCATGAGACCCAGCTACACCATTCTAGACACACACCCAAAGGACTGTACCACACCCCAGCAATAATTGTATGCCCACGCTTGTGGCATTATTATTATTATGCTCTGTTAACAGCGGGGAAGAAACAGAGTCGCCTAGATGCCCATCAACAGATGAATGGACACAAAAAAATGTGGTGTATATACACAATGGAATTTTATTCCATCCTACAGAAAAATGGAAATTTGAAATTTACAGGAAAGTGGTTGGACCTCCATATTATGATATTAAATAAGGTTACCTTGACTCAAAAAGACAAATATTGTGAATTCTTCTCACATGAGGAGCCTAGCTTTCAATTTTTAGGTGTGTGCAGAAATGAGTCATAAAACAGAAAGGAGACATAGAGAGGAAAAGAAGTTTTTAGGGAGGGGGAAGAGCAAAAGAACACATGTGGCGTGAAAGTGGAGGGATGACAACTGGAGATGGGAGGACCCAAGGGGGTGTGGGGGAGGAGAGGAAGGGAGGAGTCGGATCCATAAAAACAAATTATCAATGAAAAATGCCATGATGAAACTATTACTTTGAATGATAATTTAAGTAATAAGCAAAAGAAAAGAAACAAAATGAAAAGAAAAACAAAACTAAACACCACTTCTATAATCCTAGCCCTTGTGAAGCTGGGGCAGGAGATTTGACTTAAGTTGGAGGCCATCCTGGGCTCATTCCAGGCCAGTCAGGATTACTTGCATGACTTTGTCTCAAGAAGAGATAGAATGGGACTGGAGAGACTGCTCAGCGGTTAAGAGCTCTTGTTGCTCTTGCAGGGAATCCAGATTCGGTTCCCAGCGCCCATGAGGTGATTCACAACCACCCATAATTCCAGTTCCAGGGACTCTGGCCTCATCAGGCACCAAACACATATGTGATAAGCAAACATACATGCAGGCAAAATATACATAAAATAAATATTAAATTTTTTTCAATTATTTGCTTTTTAAGATTTTAAAGTAATTACATCATTTCCCCCTTCCCTTTCCTCTGTGCTAACCATCCCATATACCCTTCCTAGCTCTCTTTCAAATCCATGGCCTCTTTTTTGGTGAATTGTTATTACACACACACACACACACACACACACACACACACACACACACTCGTGCACACTCCTAAATATGTAGTACAAACTGCTCACTTTGTATCATGTTACTTGAATGTATATTTTGGGGCTGAACATTTGGTGTTAGATAACCAATGGTGTGCTCTTCCCTGGAGAAGACTATTTCTCCCACTCTCAGAACTCCTTAGTTGCTGGGCTGAGGCCTCCTGGGCTTTCCAGTGACATTTTTAGAGAGATGGGTAGGAGGGCATAGGTGAGAGGAAGTGCATTGGTGGGAGACTATAAAGTAGGAGGGGGAGTCGTAGGTAAATATTACTAAGATACATTGTATACATTATGAAACTGTCAAAGAATAAATTGAAAATATCCTTTTGAAAACGAGCATGGGAGAGGAGTCTTGGCTCAGATTTCTTTAAACCCAGCTAAGTACTGCTTAGAAGACACTCCTCAAACAAAACGATTCAGAAAGAATGATATGACATTCGTTTATCTTTGTCTGCCCAAGTTACTTCCAAGGGACTGACTGATGAAATAGCGCTGCCCCAGCAGGTTCGTGGATGGAGCCCACTGTTGGCAAACATCAGGGCATCAAGCAGACCCAATCGTAACCTAGGATTGACTCAAGCCAGATCTGACAGCAACCTGGGAGTGACTCAGGTCAGAAGGGTTTTCTCTTCAAACCAGGAAGACTTAGAAGGTGTTACTGAGGGAGGGCCATCCTCAAGCATCTCTGGGGAACATGACACTCACTGTCAATATCCATCTCGAGCATTGTGGGTTATCCTAACAGGCCAGCTAGGGTGTGTGCTTTGGGTTCCTCCCTGGTTGCAGGACAATCTTGACAGATTAGGACAGATCCTCTTCATGCAAACTGTCTCACAGACTTGTGTCCCACAGAGTTACACAGAATCCCTCCAAGGTTTCATGGTTGGACTTGGTCAGTGGTACAGAGTGAAGTGTACCCGTCTCGGACACATTAATCCTCCACAAGCCCATGCGGCGATGTGTGTTTCAGAGCAGACTGAACGAGACAATAGTGCCAACATTTGCTGAGCCCTTGGAAACAGCAGATCCTGCTAGCTAGCAAGGTGAGTGCCTGTTGTAGCTATGGTTGTCCCTTCTGGCAGCAAAACTTAGGGGCCGCCTAGGCCATAAGAGTACAGATATACCACACAGGAATAAAAAGCACTGGTGTGCAAGCCCAAACACGGGCTATCTTCCTTCAGTTATATATAAATGTCAAGTAGACAGTTTCTACCCAGGCTTGGAAAGAGCACTTCCTGTAGGAACGAGACCATGGTGGTGACAGAACCGTTAAAATCTCAGATTTTCTGGAGATTCAGAGATGAGGTGGATGCCTATGTCTTCTCCATAGGGACTGTCCGTGTTCAGGCTCACATCTCCTGTGACAGGAAGGTGGATAGTCTCTGCTCCAGTCAGACTGCTTCCCATGGCCCTGGGTCCCCATTCCTTCACAGTGATTGTGGTACTGTGGGCTAGGCGGGAACATTAGAAGCACCTCTGCTTGTGCTAAATCCTTGGTAGAATGCAGGTCATAGTGGTATGCCTGGGCACTCAGGGCTTTCTTTAATTAGGGAATCTGTGGGAAGGGTGCCAAAGGGCAGGAGTGTGACTGTATGGAACACAACCT
>JAQHUG010000370.1:954833-985730 GCA_028555095.1 Dicrostonyx torquatus | reverse complement strand
GAAAGAAAGAAATCTGGCAGCATCAGTGCTGTGTAAATCTCCCATCTGCCCAAGTGGCCAGACTTGCTGTCTGTTGTCTGTTTAAAACAAGCAAAGTGAAACTGGGAACCCAGCTTAGAATTCACTTAAGGATGAGTGTGCGTAAGATGTATAAGCCTCAGGTCTATATAAGTTGGTAACATTTTCTGTTTGAAGCAGGTTCTCTTTTGTGTATGAGCCAGAACCAGTCACACTCTTCCTAAAGAGCTGTTTCCTGCATTTGTCTCTAAGTGCACAGAGTGGCTTCTCGGTGGGAAAGCGTATTAATTCTAGAACACTGTCTCTCGTAGCAGTCTAGAAGAAAAACACTGTGTGTCTCTGTCAGCCTCCACCAGACCCAAAAGATAGCATTCCCTTCCCTGGCAACTCTATGAAGATAATTTAAAAAGAGGCTTTGGGACTTGCCAGTTATCTCTGGACTCAGCCGTCCGTTCTCTGTCCAGTATAAACCCCCTAATTCATTTTATAGAAAAACAAATGTCTTTTAGATAATGTCAATAAACTGTCATACACCATTTAAGCTCACTGAAAAGCTGGCTCTGGAGAAGGGATATGGCTGCCCACCTCAGACCCACCAAACATGTTCCTTTCAAAGCTTCCTCACAGGTAAAGTTCATTTGCTATATTATCCTATGTGTGTAATTTATATCAAACTGTAATATAATATTACATAATATCTTCTAAGTGAAAGAACACTCGTCCTCACACCTTCAGCTGTGCCCACCTAGAACGATCACAGAGGGACCTGATAAATGTTATTACTCCTCCACATAAGAGGAGATGGACAAGGCCATTCAGGCTGATTATGTGCAGTGAAGCCCTAGTTACATAGGGCCTCAAGGTCTCAGAGGAAAACTAGGGTATATAGACTGGGAAAGACTAAGAGAAAGAGAGCTTTTGTCCATGAGGCTAAGCCTTCATATATGTTGGCTGAAGAAGTTCCAATGTAACTATTTTGGGGCCACCCACACTGTTGTCAGTAATGTCATTCATGCTTTGTAATCAAGCCCAATAAATTCATTGGTTCCCCAGGGTGACCTTTGATGAAATTCAATTTTAGTATGTCATTGAGACCTTATGAGGAGGTGATAGACATCATTTAATGTCCCATAGGGAGAAGATGGCAAATGTATTTATTAATGCTATTATGTTTCAGGGTATTTAGTAAGAAAGTCAGTAAGTAAAATGTTTAAATGTTATAAACATAAAAATGATTTAGTAAAGAGTAATATATATGTATATGTTTATAAACATATATGTGTATGCATATATGTGTGTTTGTATATGTGTGTGTCTAAAAAGATTAAGATGGCTAGAAGATGGAAATTACAAAGATTTAAATTAGTAAATTAAGGCACTGTGATGACTAGTTTTATGTCAGCTTGACACAAGCTAGAGTCATCTGAGAGGAGAAAACCCAGGTTGAGAAATGCCTCCAGGGGCTGGAGAGATGGCTCAGTGGTTAAGAGCACTGTTTGTTCTTCCAAAGGTCCTGAGTTCAATTCCCAGCAACCACATGGTGGCTCAGAACCATCCGTAATGAGGTCTGGCGCCCTCTTCTGGCCTGCAGGCATACAGACAGAATACTGAAAATACTGTATACATAATTAATAAATAAATCTTTAAAAAAAATGCCTCCAGAAGACCAGGCTAGATGCAAGCCTGTAAGGCATTTTCTTAATTAGTGATTGAGGTGGGAGGGTCCAGGCCATTGAGGGTGGTGCCATGCCTTGGCTGGTGGTTCTGGATTCTATAAGAAAACAGGCTGAGCAAGCCATGGGAGCAACCAGTAAGCTGCATCCCCTCTGTGGCTTCTGCATCAGCTCCTGCCTCCATGCTCCTGCCCTGTTAACAATTTCTGTCCTGACTCCCTTTGATGATAAACAGAAATGCTGACATGTAAGCAAAACAACCTTTCCTCCCCAAGTTGTTTTGGTCGTGGTGTTTCATCACAGTAACAGAAACCCTGACTACGACAAGTATGTTTTTCAGAAAGACTTGGAGATAATGTTTATGATATTAAAGTTCCTAAGATCAAAGTTCAACAATTCTAAGAACTGGCTAAAATACATATGCAATCAAAGTTTATTCAGAAGTGTTGGGGTTTTTTAAATAGTGTACAATAGTTTAAAGTATCAGACAGATATAACTGATCTTTCAGGAATTTAGTAACCATCCTTGCAGGCTACACTAATGTGGTCCGAGAGATTAAAAGGGAAAATATTTTCCTCTCACCTTCCAAGGTCAATGAGGTCCCAGGCAACTGTGAGACTTCGCCCATAATGTTCTGTAACTGAAGCTGAGTGTGGTTATGAACACCTTTAATCCCAGCACCAGGAGACGTGCAGAGGCAGGTGGATCTCTGTGAATTTCATCTAGCCTAGTCAGCAGAGTAAATTCCAGGCCAGCTAAGATTCACAGTGAGATCCTGACTCAAAAAAAGCACAGAGTGTTGGGCATGTAACTGCAAAGTCATCAGTGATCTTTTTCAGGACAGCCATGGAGACATCAGTGTACTCCAGCCAGTGTCCAGTCTACAAACAGAAGGGTCAAGGGTCAACACAGAGGAATGATTGAATGATTTCTTCAGTGCTTCCAAAGGAAGGCACAGCCAAGCAAAGCCTTAGACTTCTCCCTACATGGATGGGACAACTGGTGAAAGAGAGACGAGAGGAGCCGGAAGTTCCTCTCAAACACAAGTGACTCCTGAAGACCGGACCTTCAACTGGCCTTGACAATAAAAGCTATTCTAGCCAGTTAAAGACTCAGTGGTGATGGTGGTGCATGCCTTCAAGTCTAGCGCTCAGGAGGCAGGTGGATCTCTGTGAGTTTGAGGCCGAGTTCCAGGACAGTCAGGACCGTTATACAGGAAAAACCCTGTCTGAAACAAACAAACAAAGAAAAGAAATTATTTAGATAACTCTATCTCACTAATCATTTTCTTCTTGGTTAAAAAAAATGCTAACATACTAAACTTCAGACCTCGGGTCACAGCAGCACCTACCTAGAGCCAGGGGAGCCAGATCCACTACTGTTTTTCCCTAAAAATCAAATGATGACTAAATGTCTCCTGTCTCCCTATCTAGAAGCCATATGGGAGGGACATCACTAATTTTAGCTGTCCCAACAGACACTAAAGGACATAAAAGCAGATCATGGGCTCATCACTCTAGAGATCAACCTTAAAAGAGGGAAGGAGCAAGCATAGGACCAAACTAGTTCCTCTGAATGTGGTTGACAGTTGCATGGCTGGGGCAGACTGAGGGGCCACTGGCAGTGAGACCAGGATTTATCTCTACTGCATGTACTGGCTTTTTGAGATCCTATTCTCTTTGGATGTGTATCTTGTTCAGCCTAAATATAGTAGGGAGGGCCTTGGACCTTCCACAAAGCAATGTGCCTTACCCTCGCTGAGGATTAGATGGGGGTGGGTGGGAGGGTGTGTGGAGGGAATGAGAGGAGGGGAGGATTGGGAACTTGGATTGGTATTTTTTTTTAAAAAAAATCTCATAAATTTTTTAAAAAAGAAAAGTTTTTAAAAAAGAGGAAAAGAGAAGTCCAGTTGTGGCCTTGTGACCCCATCAAGAGATTCTAGTGGACTTTGATTTGAATCTTTTAGAATATAATGTTTGGATTTAATAAGCAAAAGGTGCTTGCCCTAAGTACTGCCATCTTGTTTCTAGACTCCAGTTTAAAAGCAGGGTCCAATAAAGTTTAAGTTCCCAAAACCTCTCCAGACCTATCTGGGCAATGGCCATCACTGGCATCCTGGTGGCATGTTGAGACATGAATGGTGGACAGAGTACCCGCCATACTGGAATGAACCAACCAATGAGAACAAGATAAGTGTACCAAAGAACAATGTTCCTAAGAAAGTTCCTAATCTTTGAGTCCTGACTGGTGAGAAAATGTAGCCGTAGCTTGGATGTTTGTGGGTTTTGTGCTTAAATACTTGCTGAGATGAACATTTGGAGACACAACCACTTCCAGAGTCTGTACTTCTGTCCCTGACTGGGCAGTTTCTGCTGTGCTGCCCAGTGATAAATCTTGCTCTGTGTGACCTCTTGTGTCTGCATGGGTCGTTTCAGAGCCTCAGACCCACATTTTGTTGCAATGGCCCAGAATCCGAATGCCCTCTCTCTAAAGCCCAAAGCCAATTTGGCAGCACCTAACACTGCTTTTCAGTCCTCTGGACCTCCACAGGGAAGCCAAGTTTTTGACTTCTGGTTTCCGGTTGGTGCCTATCTGGAATCCGAGAAAGAAAAAACTGGACACAGTATTGCTCCTAGGGTCAGAGGACCGGAGATGTCCTGATTCTTTTCTGGTTCCTGCTGGGGAAGATCTGGCTCTGGTTTTGAGTCTCCCCTTAAGTGTTTCTGTGCCATCCCATTGGTCTGTCCGTTACTATCAGCTTTGGTTTCTCAGTTTAGCTTTTCTGTGTCGGTCTCTGTATGGTCGCATACTGTTGCATCATGGGACATACTTCCTCAGCCTCCCCTATTTTCAGAGGAAAGCTAACAACTCAGGAGACACTTCCTGGAAAGGCTCTGAACCCTTTGTCAGCTTGAATAGCCAATCAAGGTCAGCTGACCATCTGAAAGCTCTTTTTATCTGTCTGATTTGCCTGCAGTCAGAAACATTTTGAACATCTGAGGCACCCTTACCAGGTCCCCTATACATACATTGTTGCCTGGACCTTTTTGGTGGAGGAATCTCCAAAGTGGCTTATACCTAAGGGTGAATCTATTCCATCCTTCTTGGCTCTAAAGCCCAGGACAATAATTCTACCCCCATCTGAGGAGGAAACATTGCCACCACCTTATTCCCTCCATCTCAACTTGCCCCTTCCCCCATATTCTACCCAGTCCTGGGATGCCAAACCTTCTCAGAACCCTTTTCTGACTCCTCCCCATACTCGCTCCAGTTCTGTTTACGAAGCCGGTGCCACCAACACGGAGGAGTGGAAGGAAATATCCTTTCTGGGTCTATACTCCTTTCGCCACTGGTGATCTCTATCACTGAAAAAACAAAAACCTCCATTTTTCTGAGCCACCCAGCTCCTTTAATGTCTCCACGGCAACCTGGCGGGATGTTTGATGGCAGTGTACACTTAGGATAATGGGCAGCTCTCTCCTGTGCCAGGGAGACTTGGATCCAGCAGGTTCATAGCTGGAGGAAATAAGGAAAGCTTTGTCTGTTTTAAATGTATGAATCTATGTGGACACTACATGCTTGTTTCTGACTGGTCTTAAATGTATGGGTTTACTGTGTTCTGTGTGTCTTGATTATTGGGTATGATCAAAAATCTGTAACATTTGTAGCGAAAAGTTAGCTTAAAATTTTAATGCAGGATTAATAATCAGAAGGCTACACAGGTAATCTTAAATCAAAGACCTAATCCATCAATGTCTACAATTCTGGCAACTATTCAAATGTGCTAGCCTTGCTTTTTAACCCCTGTAGTTCTGCTTCTGACTAACTGTTTTTGTTAACTGGAATAGATCAACCCAAAACATGGTTTTTATGCTTAAAGGCTCAACTACACTGGAATCCCAAACACCTAGTGTGGTCACCAACCAACTGTAGACCACAGTGGCTAAATGCCAGAAACTGGGATATTTCTATCTTATGATGCAATAAGACAATGACCTTAAATAGTCTGGCAAAGAACTTGGGGCAGTTTCTCAACATATGAGCTATGACCCTTTGGGATCAAAAGGTCATTTTTACCGAAGTAACCTAGGGTCACCTGCATGTCAGATGTTTACATTGCAATTCATAACAATGCACCACAAAAAGTTGAAAACCACCAGCTTAACGAATGTCTCCATTGGGCTGGAGAATGGCTCAGTGGTTAAGAGCACTGGCTGCTCTTCCAGAGGTCCTGAGTTCAATTCCCAGCAACCGCATGGTGACTCACAGCCATCTATAGTGGGATCTGATGCCCTTTTCTGGCACAAAGTCAACAGAGCAGTCATGTACATTAAACAGACAGACAGATAAGAATGTCTCTCTGGATAATGGTGGCACACATCTTTAATCACAGCACTCATATCTCTGTGAGTTTGAGGCCAGCGGTAGAGTGAGTTCAAGAACAGCCAAGGCTACATAGAGAAACCTTATCTCAGGGGGTTGGCGGGGATGAGGGAGGCTAGTTAACCTTGGCGCCTGGAGAGAGAGATAGCTCAGCCCTTGAAGGGCTCACATCTAACATGGAAAGAGTTTGTTTCAACTCCCAGAACCCACATGGTGACTCAAAGAAAAGAAAGAAAGAAAGAAAGAAAGAAAGAAAGAAAGAAAGAAAGAAAGAAAGAAAGAAAGAAAGAAAGAAAAACCTCACTTTGGATATGAGGCTCTCAGTTTCTTCATGGGTTATATTTATGATTAAAGTTTATTTTGGTACTAAAAAGAGTTTTAATTCAAAAAACATTATTTCTTAAAACTCAAATTCTTTTTTTTATTTTTTTGGACATTGCTTCACAGTAGTCTCAAGTAGTGTCTAAGCCTACTACATATGACATGTAAATGTTATTTTATATACAGAGGACAAAAGATAAAAACCAGATTTAAACGTGCTGGCTCAGATTTGGCTTGGTCCATGGATTCCTTCCTTAATGAATTACCAACCAGTTCTCTCTGATGAAGACTGACTTTCTGCCTATTCAGACTTGTCTGTCTGAGATTCTAGGACAAGTTTTTCCTAGCAGTAGAGGACATGAGATAATCTTTGTCACACAGACACACAAACTGTGTTCAGCCAGCAGGGGAACTTGAAAGTTCCCAGAATAAAAGCCTCCTGTGTTCTTAGAACTTGGGTGATGGACACCAGCAATTGTGGAGCGTTAGGAGCACGGCAGGTCCACAGCCAACATTCTCCTGGATTGCCTTTGCCCTCTTAAAATAGTCGGTCATTATCTGTGCCAGTGTGTGACGCAACAGCCCTAGGACAGGAACTCCTGAGCCAGGGGAGTCCAGCAGCTTGCCTCACATGCCTGAAAACCAATAAAATATATAAAAACCTCTCTTCAGAAGACTCCCTGAGCAATCAGGTAAGTGACAGTTTGTCGGGATGCACTGAGACTCTCCTGCTCTTGGTCGTAGTTCTTCTGGGCCAGCTGTCTCTCACACAAAATTATTCCTGAGAGCCTGTTTGCTCCCTCTGGGGTGAAATAACTCTTTTATGTTCCAGGCTCACCTTAACAGAGCCTCCGTCTGCCTTTTACCATTAAAAATGCCCTAAACATTTCCCTTTTGACTCTTCTAGTTCATCCCTTCTGAATTACAACTATTTCAACACCCCACTGCCTATAACCTAGCCAATTAAGCTATTTTCCCTCTGAAGTATCACCCTCCAGATGCAAACTTGTATAACCCACTCTGGAAATCAATATGGCTGTTTCTCAGAAAATTGGGAATCAACCTACCTCAGGACCCACCAATACCACTCTTGGCATATACCCAAAGGATGCTCAATCATACTACAAGGGCATTTGTTCAACTATATTCATAGCAGCATTGTTTGTAATAACCAGAACCTAGAAACAACCTAGATGTCTCACAACAAAAGAATGGATAAAGAAAATGTGGTACATTTACATAATGGAATACTATTCAGTGATTTAAAAAAAAATGACATCTTGAAATTTGCATACAAATGGATGGAACTAGAAAAAACTATCCTGAATGAGGTAACCCAGACCCAGAAAGATGAAAATGATATTTACTCACTCATAAGTGGATACTAGCTGTAAAACAAAGAACAACCATCCTATAGTCTATGACCCTAGAAAAGCTACGTAACGGCCAGGCGGTGGTGGCGCATGCCTTTAATCCCAGCACTCGGGAGGCAGAGACAGGCAGATCTCTGTGAGTTCGAGGCTAGCCTGGTCTACAAGAGCTAGTTCCAGGACAGGCTCCAAAGCCACAGAGAAACCCTGTCTCGAAAAACCAAAAAAAAAAAAAAAAAGAAAGAAAGAAAAAGAAAAGCTACATAACAAGGTGAACCCTAAGAGAAACATATATAGATTCCCCTAGGAAGGGGAAATAGACAAGGTTTTCTGACAAAATTGGGAGCATGGAGTGGGGGAAGAAGAGAGGGGAGAAGGGGAGGGGGAGATCTTGAGGGAACAGGATAGTCAAGATGGAGAAAGGACAGAGACGATCGCAAGGAAAGACATTTTGATTGAGGGAGCCATTATGGGGCTAGCAAAAAACGTAGCATTAGAGAAATAGACAGGAATCCACAAGGATGACCCCAGCTAACACCCTAAGCAATAGTGGAGAGAGTGTCCGAACTGGCCTTACCCTGTAGTTAGATTGATGATTATCTTAAATGTCATCATAGAACCTTCATCCAGCAACTGATGGAAATAGAGGCAGAGACCCGTAGCAGAGTACAGGACTAAGCTCTCAAAGTCCAGCTGAAGAGTGGGAGGAGTGAGACTATGAGCACAGAGGTCAGTGATGTCAACCATGATGGGGACATTCACTAAAACAGTTTATAAGCTAACGGGAGCTCACCAACTACATCCAGACAGGGAAGGAACCAGGTTAGGACCAAACTAGATCCTCTGAATGTGGGTGACAGCTGTATGGCTGGGGCAGACTATGGGGCCACTGGCAGTGGGACCAGAATTTATCCCTATTGCTTGTACCAGCTTTTCCAAATCCATTCTCTTTGGGTGGATACCTTGCTTAGCCTAGATATAGTATGGAGGGCCTTGGTCCTTCCTCAAAGCAATGTGCCTTACCCTCTCTGAGGGGAAGGTGGAGGGGATGGGAGGAGGGGAGGGAGTGGGGACTGGGATTGGTATGTAAAATGAAAAAAAGATAGCTTGTTTTCTTTTTTAAAAGATAAAGCAAAAAGAAGAAAAAACTCACCCACTTTTGCCGGCTATGAGCCTCCACTAGAAGCAGAAGTGGCTCCAACCAGCATTAGGGGAAAGGAACAGGACCATCTTTCCCGTCTCCTGTCAGCCAATGAGAATTGGCCTAGGAGACTCAGGACAATGCAGGTCCATTCACAAACTGACCACAAGTGAAACTTGGTTCATCCCTGGTTGCACACTGTCCACATATTTAACCTGGGGGAAAACTATAAATTCCTTCCTCTACATGTATTAAAGGAGCCCTAGCCCTCAGATGGAAAAACAAACACATCTGTCTGCTAGCTCCAGCCAAGCCATCTTTTTGGAGGAAATCCCATCATTTATCTGGGATTGACCACAGGGCATCTTTAACCCCAATGGAAAAATATGCTTACTCTCCAGCCACTCCCTGACAACCCCCTCTAACTTAGTAGCTTGTAATGACTGAATAATTGAAAATATCCTTTAAGGGGCAAATAAAAATAAAATCTTGGGTGTCAAGGGCAACCCTTCCCCCAGTGGAGCCTCTTCTGTCTCTAATTCTTTCCTTTGCCTCCATCCACTCTTCTCAATAAGCATATACGGTTCGTCTCTTCCAGAATTAAACAAATCCAGTTACAAACACTCTTACAACACACAGACAATATCCTTCTGACACATACCAGCTTCTGACCCATCAATCAGCTCCTGACTATGGTGGAACTAACCCCGTGACACCCCAGTTGAACAGGAGCAGACTGGTGCTGATGCCCATATGATGGAAACATGGACTCCCTGTCTTGTTTCTAATAAAGCCATCCCTCTGTCTCTTTTCTTATAAAGGAAAAGGCTGAGACTGTTAGAGCACATCTTTGGTGGACAAGCTCAGGGTCCATCCACAACCCCTTACTAGCTATACCCCCTACTCCAGGTGCTGCTACAAAGAGCTGACAAGTAGAATTGTCCCCATCTCCTTTGCCCAGAAACCAGATGCAATCTAGCTACACACACATACATAGGTCACATGTTAACAAAGACTGCTACCTCATGATGATGGGTCTCCTCCCTCCATAGAAACCTTTACGGTATGTACCACACTTTGCTTGAGCCGGACTTGCTTGCTGTACTGTCTGTAGCATGAGTAGCTCTCCCAGCAAAGCTCGCTCCTGAAGGGGGATCTGTCTCCACATCGCCTTCAAGCCTCTTTTCCTCCCCCTTTCTTGACACTTACCTGGAGTCAGGGTTGGAAGATGCCACCACTCAGTTAATCCTTTCTGGAAGTTTCCTCACACACCTACCTCAAGATGTGTCTCTAGCTGATCCTAGAGCCTATCAAGATGGAATCTAGACCATATTAGCCACCAAAGAAATGCAAATTAAGACAACACTGAGAGTCCACCTGACCTAAGTCAGAATGATTAGCATGAAGGAAATAGCAAGTGTTGTCAAAGATGGAGGGAGGTGAGAAGGGCTGGGGGAGCACTTACACAGTGCCCAGTGGGCGGGGATGTAAACTAGCCCTGCCACACTGGAAATCAGTGTACAGAGTTTCCTCAAGAAACTAGAAAGAGAGCTATGTAAAGATGGCGGCTAGACTACATTTGGGTGATTAGCCTGGGTATTCTGAATCAGCGTACCACAGAGATGCTACACATATCTGTTACATCACTGTAGCCAAGTTATGACACGGTGCATGCACACATGCACAATTGTACATGCTCACAAAGGATGAAATGACGGTGTCTTCAGGAAAGGGATGCGACTGCCTTATTTCTTTAAGTGAGTTAAACAAATATCCTGTTATCTTTGTTTTTCTCATTTTGGTTCTTTGAGACAGGGTTTCTCTGTATATCCCTGACTCTCCTGGAACTCTCTCTGTAGACCAAACTGACCTCAAACTCACTGATCCCCATGCCTCTGCCTCCTGAGTACTGGGATTAATGGGCACCACCACACCCAGCTCTATATCATGTTTTCTTTCATCTGTAGACCCTAGATTCTACACAGATACATAAAATTGTGTGAGTACCAGAACAGTCCTGGGGAGTGAATGGAGCCACAGAAAGGGGAAGAGAGGAAAGATAGGAGGGAATGGGTGAGGGAACGTGGTCAAAGTATATTATATGTAATACTTGTAAGAAAATACCTTTGCAGAGATCAGTACCATGAGCAATGAAAATACACCAATAAACAGACCGAGGTTCATTGGGCCCGGTGGCACAGACCTGTAAACTCAGCTTCTGGGGAGCTGAGTCAGAAGGACCACAAGTCCACGTTTGGTATGGGCAATTTAGTGAGGCACTGTCTCAAAATAGAGTCGGGGTGGGGGTGGGCTCTGAGTGCAGAAAACCTGAGGCTACAGCTCAATGGCAGAACATTGAAGAACCATATCAAATATAAAAAGGAAAGAACACGTAACTGCGGCCAGCTACTGGGCAGCACCAAGACTGTCCTGGAGACACCTGCTCGCTCTCTCACTAATCAGACTAGTGAAACAACAGGCTCCACAAAATGGGAATCTCCCAACCACCCAGGCTGGAGCACAGGTTGTGGGGAGGGGACCGGCCAGCTAGAGGAAGAGCTTGTCTCCAAGAAGGATTTGTTGGTCAGTCTTTCAATGAGAGGCTGGCCTCGATAGAAGAAACTGCACTGAGACAAGGGGACGGGTGGGACAGCGTCAGTACTGCCCTCTGGCTCTGCAGCTCGGACCTTACCCTCCTGTAGGACCCTGAAGATGGACTGGCAGGGGTGGCTCACTGGATCTCTCCCTGGTGTGGCCACACTAAATAAAGTCACTTTTCTGCCATTCACTGTTGGTTCTTCTGAATGGTTTACTGAAGGTGGATGGGCCAGCCTAGCTTGTTAAAGCCACCAGGGTAGAGCTCCTGCTCCAGGAACAAAGCCTGACATTAGACAGACCAAGGTTACTCCATGTTTGCCATCAGTGGTCACTGTGCTCTTAGACGCTGTCAGACCCTAAGCAGTATTGTTTATCTGCATGTGCATAGGTACTTGGCCTCCATATTTGTTTGTCCACCACTCGTGTGCCAGGTGCCTGTGGAAACCATAAAAGAGCATCAGATCCATAGAACTGGAGCTACAGACAGTGTGAGCTGCCATGTGGGTGGTGGGACTCAAACCCAGGCCCTCTAGAAGAGAGTTGTGGGACTCTCTGGACTAAGCAGTCAACGGCAATGAGAATAGAAGAAAGGCTACGTCCTATGTGGGCCAAAGGCAGGACAGCTCCTGAGAGACTTGGGTCTCAGGTCTGTTTGTGTTCTCGTTTTACACTCTAAAACTATGAGGTGGGGTGGGCAAGCACGGGAGAATTTGCAGAAGCATACGTGGCAGTCATGTGGCAGTCAGCAGGTTATTAAGGGCAATGACCCATGGTTTCAGCTACTTCTCCAACTCATTCTGTCCAAGATCTTCTGGGTAGCAAGTGAAGTCATGCTTGGCAAATAGGCAGTGCAAACGGTGCTTTACAGAAACCACTAACCAAGTCAACGAATCAGTGTCTGGTTGGTCTTCTCTACCTCATTCTACCTCAAGGGCTGAGCCACGTCTGCAAACTTACTTATTTTTGAGACAAGATCTCACTATGTAGCTCTAGCTACCCTGGAACTCACAGAAATCTGCTTGCCTCTGCCTCCTAGACACTGGGCAGTAGATTTTTAAGACACATCACTGAACGCCAAACCTACTCTGCCCCTCTCCATGGGGCATCACAAATCAAGTGGCGGTGATGGACAGCAGCAGAAACACATAGACCAGTGGTTGCTTGCTTCTGTCTTGGCTGGGTGCAAGCTGAGAGGGGGGAGCACAGCGGGGGTGGGAAGTGGCGGGGGCGGGGAGGGGGGTGCTGTGTAAGCATTTCTAACAAGAAACAAACTGCCTCCCACCTCAGACTTACAGGTCTGACAAATGTTATTGATTTTTTTTCTTTCTGTCAAAGGTAGTTGGCTCAACCAGGGCCCATATTTCCTGAACTCCTGGCCCCTTTTTGATGATTAACCAATCACTCAGATTGTGAAATCGAGGTCCCACCAATGAGATGAGACACAGTTACACCAGAGCCATCTTGGCCACTCCATGCTGGCTGGGTTTGGGAGCAGGGCACATGATGGCCTCGCAGGCTGACTTTCACTTTGTGGGTTTCTTAGTGCCACACTGAGATTGCCCACTCCTCCTCCTCTGCCCTCTGAGTGCTAGGACTACAGGTATGTGCCACAACACCTTACTAGTTAGCAATCATAATTACCTGTTTCCTGTTGAAAAGTAAAAACAACAGAAAGCTTCATTCCGCTCTAGACAGAGGGTAATAAAATGAAGTCAGTTTGGAAAATGGTTTGGCAGTATGTGGAGTGATTTCACACCTGGCAGGAGGGAGCGGAGCTTGTGCGACACACCTGTGTGTACTCACAGCAGCAGAGTCGTCACAGCCTTGAGGGGAAACGTGCTCATCAGTGGTAGAAGAAACAAGTAAGTTTTGTTATATTTCTGTCGTGAAATATTACACACAATGGAAACTAACATCCAGAGCCCTGAAAAGAGCCCCAGTGAGGAAAACCTCATTCAGAAACTGCATGTATTTGTGCAAGTTCCCCCAAACAGACAAAGCAGTTCTGTCATTTAATAATGCAAACATGCCAGGCGGTGTTGGCACACGCCTTTAATCCCAGAGGCAGGTGGATCCCTGTGAGTTCGAGGCCAGCCTGATCTACAAGACCTAGTTCCAGGACAGGCTCCAAAGCTACAGTGAAACCTTGTCAAAAAAAAAAAAAAAAAAAAAAAAACAGGCAAATACATGCTAGAAATCAAGAAATGCATGGCCAGGAGAGTGTTTCTGTGGTAAATGGGAGATAGGATTAAGAGGATGAAGAACAAGTTTTAAAAGTTTATGATAAACTTTAACACTCAAGCAGGTCAAAACTAGTTCAAAAACTAAACTTCACACATTCCTTCCCAAAAGTAAATTTGTAGCCAGGCTTGGTAGCTCATCCACGCTGAGGCAGGCAGATCATCTCAAATTAAGACCAGCATGTCCTTGTCTCGGTGATTGAAACAGCACAAGAACTTTCACAGAGATGTGACAGGGCTGTTTGTCTGTTTGTTTGTTTTTAATACATGGTCTCACTATTTTATCCCGGCTGACCTGGATAGCACTTGCAGACCAGGCTAGCCTCGAACTCACAGAGATCCGCCTGCTCTGCCTCCAGAGAGCTGGGATTAAAAGTGTGCACCACCACACCCACAGAGTTTCTTTTTACATACATATAAAGTCCGTTTTCATAGTTTGCAATCTTTTTTCACACTTCTTTGTGGACTGAATATTTTCTTTGACTATTTCATGAGAGTGTGTAGTCTGTTCTCCTCACTTTCTCTCCCTCCCCTATATCCCTCTCACCCTTTCGATCTCCACCGTGCTCTCCTTTCCCACATTCTGCCTTTTGTTTGTTTGTTTAAAACCCACTGATTTCAATTCTCTCTGTGTGGCCACAGGATTGGATTTGTCCATTGGAGCCTGTTGGCCTTATTGTTCCAACACTACAAAGGCAATGACCTTCCCGCCACCAGTCACTGATAATTTATCAGGGAGGGCCGGGGCCCTTGCAGCCCCTAGGTGACCCATGATCGGCTGCTGGCTGCCCTGTCTTCTATAGGTACAGGACAGGCAACCACAGCTGCCGTGTGTCTGCAGTGACTGTGCCATGCCCTAAAGACACCATTTTGTACCTCTTCTCTCTGTCTCCCTGGCTCTTAAATTCCTTGTACTCTCTCTTCCACAGCATTCCCTGAGCTCAAAGGGTGTGCTATAATTGTCCCAGTCGGGGCTAAACATTCAGTCATCCTGTATTCCAAGCAACTGCAGCCATCATGGCTCTCTGCATTCACCACTGTCCATGGCAAAGAAAGCCTCTCTGCTGAGAGCCTTATCCATGTGCACAAACGTGAATCTTTAGACAGTGGTTTTGTTGTTGTGCATTAAATTAGATAAGACATTATTGAGGTCTCCCAGAAGTCTATAACCTTTTTTTCTAATTTTATTTTAATGTTTTTTCTTTTTTTAATTAAGCTTACATCTCAGTTACCAGGGGATACCTCTGTATGGGTTGTTGGTCAGAAAGACCCGAAAGTATCCCCAAAACACCACAGGCTATTGCCAATACTCTTGGTTGCCACCAGGAACTAGATGATGGGACCCTAATGTTGCCTAAGAGTGGCGGCACACATCTTTAAACCCAGTACTTGGGAGGCAGATTTCTGTGAGTTTGAGGCCAGTCTGGTCTGTTTAGTATGTTCCATGCCCACTGGTCTAAGCTTGCCTCATAGCAAGACCCTGTCTTTAATTTAAAGCATCCCTATTGCTGAAGATGCCACCACATCTTTGTTTCAGGGTATAAAGAAGTGAAACTGGAACAGAATGGGAGGTTTCCTCCCTGCTTGTCCACTTTCCTGGTGTCAGAAGGTTATGGAGGCTGATGGGGGAGATAAGGCACCAATGGTCTTAGCCAGCAGTGAGCCTTATAATGCTAACCTGTCGGACAAGATGCACCCACTGCTAAGAAAGCAGCATGACTGTTATAGGAGCCAGCAACTCCTCTTGGGCTGGATTGGAAGGCTCTTTCCCCAGAGGGAATAGATAGATGTCTGATTCTGTGAAGAGAATGAAACACCCAGGACTTTGTTTTGAACAACAATCTTTGCAGTTAATATTTAGTCCTCAAAGAAGTCCTTGAAAGGAACCCAACCAGGAAGCAGAGTGTGAGTGGGGAACAGGATGTCCCAACTCACCCTCTAAGCCTGAGTCCTGCCAAGGGTTGAACCACAGACAGGCACAGCACTCCTGGCTTCAGGCTCACACTGAAGGGAAAATCAGGCTAAAGAAGTTGAAGATAGCCGGGCGGTGGTGGCGCATGCCTTTAATCCCAGCACTCGGGAGGCAGAAGCAGGCAGATCTCTGTGAGTTCGAGACCATCCTGGTCTACAGAGCTAGTTCCATAACAGGCTCCAAAGCTACAGAGAAACCCTGTCTTGAAAAACCAAAAAAAAAAAAGAAGAAGAAGAAGAAGAGGAGGAGGAGGAAGAAGAAGAAGAAGAGGAGGAGGAAGAAGAGGAGGAGGAGGAGGAGGAGGAGGAGGAGGAGGAGGAAGAAGAAGAAGAAGAAGAAGAAGAAGAAGAAGAAGAAGAAGAAGAAGAAGAAGTTGCAGATAAATAGTACTTGGAAAATGGCGGGGAGGGGGGGTTGGCGCGAAGCGGGCAGGACAGACACCTTCTCTGCGAGAAAGGTGATGAGAGGGGAGGGTGAGTCTCCAGGGGACTCAGAAACAGTCAGGATACCTGTGCGCCTGAGCACAGAGGAAGGACCTGTGACAGAAGAGCCAGGTTGCGAAGCTCTCTGAACGTGCCCATTACGGGAGCCAAGCCAGGTAAAGCAGTGTAGAGACCCATGGCCCAGGAGGTCTCTCAAGAGGGAAGGGTATGCCCCTGCAGTTACCTGCAGGTATGGAGGCAGGGTGGGGATCTGGCCTTGGAGTCTCAGTCTATACGAGTTGGAAAAATATGAGCAGTTTGCCTACAAGATCTTCTTTTGCCCAAACCCAACTGTCCCAGCTCCATATCAGCCCTTCTGAGGTTCCTGTATCTCTCAGAATGTGCTTGACTTCCTACCCTGATATTGGCTTAGCCTCCTGCTGAGATAGGGAGAGAGTGGTGGGAAACAGGATTAAGCCAGGGCCTTTGGGGACTGGGCACCAAAAGAGAGGTCAACTCAGGCGGTGCTGGGGCCAAGAGACTCACAGACACCAACTTGCCAGACACTGCAGTGTGAGTGATTTTTGTCAATTCCAAACCTGCTCTGGCCACTTCATCACCCAGGGACTCCTGGTTACTAAGCAACCTCTGCCTTGCCTACTGTCTGCCCTTGTTCCTTAGCAACCCTTGCATAACCCAATTCCCTTGAGTTCGGAGTTGGTATCTATAAATTATAAGTAGATGGGTGCTGCCTGGGCAGTGAAGAGAATTTTATATTAAATTTGGGACTGTACCTAGCGTTCTCATGGAGGCCGCCAAACGCTCTGCTTTGGCAGGCTCAGCCTTGGCTTCCAATTTATGTTTCTTTTGCTATTTTATTTCCAAAAATGGTCTTTGTAGGTACTAGACCTACCCTGTTTTTTTCCTCAGTCTTCCTCCCTCCTCTGCACTTTCCCTCTTATCTTCCTACGAGGTACATTTACATAACTTTATATTTCCAGGAGCAAAGGGAGTTTCAGATGGTGGTTATTCTATCTAGCTTTCCTAAACATGGGTATCTAAACATTCTAATACCCCTGTGGAGGATTCATCTCCCCAAGCCACAAACACAAATTAACCCCGTGCAGTGAGGGTAAGGGAACTGAGGATCACGTCTTCAGACCAATAAGAAAAAAAGAGAATTTCCACTTTGTATGTTAGAGCACCCCCTGCTGGAATGCCTGAGTTATAACTATTCTGAGACGCCAACCCAAGTCTGTGACTCTGGCCTGCTGATCTGAGCTTGTTACAGGGAAACAAGCCACTGCACAGAAAAGCAGCTCTGGCCTGTTTCCAGAAAACAGCCTGCAGAAATGAGGCAGCTCCTGCCTGTGCTTGTTTCTCTTTCTATGTCCTGTGCCTTTCGTCCGGAGAGAGCAGCAAGAGGGCTTACTCTCTGGTCCTCACTCTCAGGCTTTACTCCAAGGCAGGCTGGAGGAGCAGAGCTGACAGCAGAACCACAGACCTTCCAGTGGTTTCTAAGCCTGGCGCAGCCTTTCCATGTCAGTTAATTCAGATTTAAGAGTGAAGAAATCAAAACCGACACACCTTCAAGCCCAACTCATCTCAGAGGTGGATGACCTCTGATGCCAGTTCCAGAGTAAAAGGAGATGGCAAAGAAAAAGAAAAGAAAGATTAGGGGAGAGAGCCAGGACTGGGAGTACAGACCTATAATCTTAGCTACTCAGAAGGCTGAGGCAAGACGGTTGCAAGTTTAAGACTAGCCTGAGTAACTTATCAAGACCGTATCACAAAATAATATAATGAAGAGTTTGGGGGCATAGTTCGTGGAGGAGCACTTATCGAGCATGTGTGAGACCCTGGGTTCAATCTTCAGTCATGAAGAAAAGAGGAAGGAGAAAGAGAAGAAGGAGGAGGGAAGAAGGAAGAAAGAGGAGGAAGAAGGGAAGGAGGAAGGAAGAGGAGGGAGGGAGGGAAGAAGGAAGAAAGGGAGGAGGGAGGGAAGAAGGAAGGAAGAGGAGGAGAGAGGGAAGAAAAAAGGCAGGAAAGAAGAAAAGATTCAGGGAGAAAATGAGAAGCACAAAATACTTAGAAACACTGAAAATTAACAAAAAGAACTTGCAAATTTTGTTGGATTCATCTGTTTCCCTCTCTCGATGCATCTGCTTCTTGGAAAACTGAGGTGGCTCTGGCAATTCTAAGGGCTTGTGTGATCACAGAAACAGAGTGAGCTGCAGACAGATCCTGAGAGAAGGAGATGATGCACAAGAATTAGAAAAAAAAAAGAAAGAAAGAAAGCAAAGACACCCAGTTCCAGGAGTCATCTGCCCCAGTGTAGCCATGTGGCCTTGGCCTGGACCACGTCATTCCTTCCTTGGCCTTACTGGCTGTGTTGTAGAGCTGGATTTCAGGCACCACTGATTATATCTGAAGAAGCTCTAATAGCAGTGCAATTTATAGTCCTATAACTCAGGGAAGTCCTATAACGTGGGAAGGACTCCGCCCAAGCTGGGGAGGGCAGAAACTAGAAGTGGCCAGTTAAATGATTTATTTTATAAGAGTTGTCATGGCCATGGTGTCTCTTCACAGTAGCAGGACACCGACTAAGACTCTGAGCCATATCAGACACAGTATTTTAAAACATTAGCAATGGGGCTGAAGATATAGCTCAGCAATTAAGAGCACTTGCTACTGTTGCAGAGGAGTTGGGTTTGATTCTGAGCACCCACATGGTGGCTCATAACCATTTGTAACTCCAGAAACAGGGATTCAGCATCTTTTGGCCTACTCTGGCACCAGGCACGTGTGTGCACAGACATACATGCAAGACAAAGCACTCAAACACACAAAATTTTAAAATAACTTTTTAATTAGTAGTAGTATTTAAATTATTAATACCAGCAACGAACAGGGAGATTCTCCTTGTACTATTACCCAATGAGTTGTTACTTTGAAATTCTGGAGTTTTCCTGGCGTGTCCCTGGAAACAAAGACAAACTTTAAATCAAGCATAACATATGCCTGTATTCCTAGCTACTTAGAGGGCTGAATTAGGATGAAACTAAGTTCAACATCTGCCTGATCTGTAAGTTCAAAGCCAGCCTGGGAAAACTCGGAAGCCTCAGTGTCCCAGTGAAATTTAAAGGCGGGGGTGTAGCTCAGCACTTGCTTAATGTGTGCAAAGATCTGGGTTCAATCCTAGCTCTGCAAAACCACAACAACAAAAACACACTTCCTCCTATACAACTTTTTTTCAAATTTTTTTTCATTGTTTGAGAATTCCATAGATGCATGTAATGTATTTTGAGCAAATCTACCTCATTTCCTCCTTTCCAATCCCTCCCAACTTTATGTGCTCTTTTGTTTTGTTTTGTTTTTAACTCACTGAGTCCACTTATGAATTCCTGGATATATGAGCATCTCCTGGAGCATGGGGCAGTCTTTTAGGTGCCACATCCTTGAAAAAAACTGACTCTCCCTCCCCAGAAGCCATCAGTTGCCAATAACTTCTCAGCTAAGGGAGGGACTTCCTGAGCCCACACACACACATGCTGGGATTTGGGCTGGCTAGATCTTGAGCAAAGGTCTTGTGCATCTAGTCTCAGTATCTATGGTTGATTGTACAAACACAGTATCACGTCAGCAAATACTGTTTCTCCATGGATATACACTCTCTCTGGCTCTCAGAAGATCTTTCCACCTCCTGTTCTGGGATGGTCCTGAGCCTTAGGAGGTGTGATACAGACCTCCCAGGCATGACACAGTCTCTTATTCTCTGAAGAATGAGCCCTTATAAACTTTATAATTTTATCTAAGACTATTTTAAAGTTTAATACTTTACTCTAACCTGTCAAACCACTTCATCATCATTATTAATCCTTATATTTCAGGGCCTGACATGGCTTAGGAAAGATGTTCAACTTTTGCTTCTCGGTACACAGCTACCTCACCTACGTCTGAGCATACTGAGGAAAAGTGAAACTGACATGCCAGAGAGCTCTCTGACTAGAAGAATGGAGGGTTACCCTATAAGGAAATTGCAAAACTAAATAAATAAAAAGCAAAAAATATGAATTCTGCTTGCCTCAGTTATGTAGGTATTAGCCATGTATGCTATTGTGCATATTGAATAGGTCTGGGCAAGCCACAGCATCTTTTTGAGAGAGTCATTGAGATTTTCCGAATCAGCTATCTTAAATGTAGGTATGATACGCCCTTTGAAAGCTAAGAATTGCCAGCTTTTCAAGTGAAAAGTGAAAGAGTTACTGGGACATCTCCCTGGGTAAGTTATCGCCCTGCCTCAGCTGGAGAAGCCCACAACGACGCAGGGATGACGAAGCTGGAGCTCTGTCCTCCCTGGCTGCGCTGAATGCAGTCAGTGAATGAAATCTGGAGCAACAGGATGCCACTTTGCAATGACACAGTCACTTGTCAAATCAGGGACGCAGCTGCAAGCACGAAGCCCGCATTGCTCTCTGCTCTAACTCATGCATAGGGACTGTGTGCCTTCGTAGTCTCGTAATTAACACAAACTACTCATAAACACATCACCTCTCTTCTGAGGACTTTTTATTTAAATGTTTTGGGTTCTCAGACATGAGTACTGTATTTATGTCTTTTCCACCCTCCCTCTCCATCTCCATATATATATGTATATATATAGAGAGAGAGAGAGACAGAGAGACAAACAGAGACAGAGAGACAGGCAGAGACAGAGACAGAGAGACAGACAGAGACAGAGAGACAGGCAGAGACAGAGACAGAGAGACAGACAGAGACAGAGAGACAGACAGAGAGAGAGTCCATTTAGTGCTGCTCATATACATATGTTTAGGGATGACCTCTTGGGACTGGACAACCTACCAGGGTGCTCGTCCCTGAGAAGACTGATTCTCCCCCTCAGCAGTACCGAATGCTTGTAGCTCTTCACTAGTGGCAGGGCCCTGTGAGATTTGCCCCTTCCACATTATGATGGCACCTTGTCATTACACAGGTCTTATTTAGATGACATAGCAAGAAATGCAAATGGTAGTGAAGTTGTATGGACAAGGGTTTTAGATTCTCCTCTCTCTCTCTCTCCCCCTCCCTCCAATTTGGACCATTTGGTTTGAATTCTTAAACAATGGTTTTGATATTTCCACTGGTGACACAAAAGCAATAGTGGGTGAAGCTGTCAGTACCTAGAATACAAGGCAGATACAGCAAACTGTCCCCACGGTTATTCTGTTCTTTGCTGTCACAAGCCTGCAGCCAAGAGGATGCCTTTTAGGTTCTTTCTTTACTCCTGATTCTCGAGAGCACAGCTTTTCACATCCTTTGTGAAGAGACAGGAATGGCACCCGAAGCAGTCTGCTACATGTTGGAAAGCAACGGTCAGCTCAGGTAATCCCTTGCCGTCTGTTCACCTACGACTGTTTTCACTGCAAAGAATGACACGCTATGATTATTCAGATTTGGGTATTTCCTCAGAAATGCAGAGAATGTCACTTTGAGTAAAATTGTTGCAACAGTACCTGTCAGTAATAATATCTGAACTTTCCAGCAAAAAATAAGTTGTGAAAAATTTGACAGTTTCCCGACACTGAGTTTGCTAATAAGATCAATGTGAAAAAACATGTTATTCTTGAAACATTGAACAATGAAACGTATCAACATGTAGACCAATAGACCTCAGTGAAACAAAATTTTCCAGATGACCAATGTGTGACACTATAGAATCATGTGTGTATGAAATATGAATTTACCCAAAATGAATGACAGACCAATAGCATTTTAAGATAATAGGATCCAAACATATTCATTAATATTGTTTCAGATTCCACATTGCAATTAACCTTTTAAAAAGTACCAGTAGTCAAGTTTTGACATGGTATCAAACAATATTCATTTGCCACTGAGGTTGTTTGCCAATCAGACCAAGATGGGTAAGATCCCGTTACTGAGGATGCCACAACCTCTAGGACTTGAGGAATCAAGGTAGGAGTAAACTGAAAACTCTTTCCCCCAAGGCTAGCCCTCAGAGAGCTGGACAGTTTTACTTAGCTATGGACTTTAATTGCAACAATACTGACCTAATAGGCAGGAGGTGCCTCTGGTACAATAGTCTAAGTCTGTTGTAGGGGTGACAACCAATGGCTTTCTGCTTTAAACTGAGGCCCACCTTACAGGAGAAAGTTCAGATGTGATACTGGAAACCTCATCAAAAGCCCATGGTGAAGTAGGGAAGCCACAGTTGTTGCTTTGATAATGATATGATGTGCCCATCAAACTGCCTTCTACATAATTTTGATAGCGAGGCTTCTGTGTTGCAGTGGGCAGCAGAAACTGCAGAGAGCAGAGAATAAGTGACGGTTGCATTCTCAGCCATAAACGGGACATCTATATCACCCCCTCCAAGACTCAGGAAACACCGCCGGAAAGAGGGTGGAGAGAATGAAGAGGCCAGAGGATGAGGTGGAACCTCGCAGAGTTCATAGCAGCTGTGGGCCTGTCACTTGCCACGGAACAGGAAGGGATTCATGAGGACTCTCCTCTCTCCGAGGATTTATAGGCAGTTTAGCAGTAGCGGACAGGAAGTCCTCACAGGCCCAAGATTGTTGGGGTGAGAGAGGGCATTTCTTCAGGGTTGTAGCCGCTGGTGAGGTGTCCCTGTAAATAATCTTTCACCCGTACTCCCTCATAAGCAACCCAAATAAAATACATTCGGTCGTCATAACAAGAGGGAAAAAAAAAGCCATGGAAGTGGAAGGGGCCAATGATAAAGCGGGAGGAAACCAGAAGAAAGGGCCGAGAGCGCAATGAACGCTGACTGTGATCAAGATGCGGTACGGACGTGTGTGGAATGTCATAATGAAACCATTGCTACACTTGTAAATGCATAATTACCTGAAAAAGTTAATGCTCCTCTCTTTTCTCTTTGTCTGAGGCCTTACACTCTTCATATGTTTTTCCCCCATAAAATAAAATAATATGAGTCTGGAATGAGGGCTCAGTGGCTAAGAGCACTGGCTTCTTTTGCAGAAGACTTGAGTTCCCAGCACTGATAAGACAGCTTCCATCATCTGTAACTTCATTTCCAGGAGATCCAGTTCCCTCCTGTGGCCTCAGTGTGCACCATACACACATGCGAGCAAAATATTCATATATATAATATAAAAATAGAATTTAAAAATCAGCACATTATAACAGATTAAAGTCAGAACTAGGTTTGATAGTCTAGCTGTCTTCTGTTATACATCTGTGAAAATGATCCAGGCCAGATGATACAAGCTTATAATTCCAGCTACTCTGGAGGCTGAGGCAGGAAATCCCAAACTCAAAAACCACCTAGGCTACAGAGTGAGTTCAAGGTCAGCCTAAGCAATTTAGGTAACATTCACAAACTAATGGGCTAGTTCTGACAATGAATGCACTCTTAGAATTTTTTCTATTTAGAATACATAACTATTTTTCATTTAAAATCTTTTTATGTGTATTGCTTTTAGTGAACAACATTTTAAATTTCTCAGCTTTTAAGTTCTACTACAGCAAATGTTAATAGATATAATCCAAATGGGGGGCTGGAGAGATGGCTCAGTGGTTAAGAGCACTGGTTGCTCTTCCAGAGGTCCTGAGTTCCATTCCCAGCAACCACATGGTGGCTCATAACCATCTGTGCATACATGGAGGCAGAACGTTGTATACATAATAAATAAATAAATAAATCTTTTAAAAAAAGATATAATCCAAATAAACAAAAGCACCCTGGGGTGGTCAATCATTTTTTTAAGTATATATGGGGGCTGGAGAGATGACTCAGAGGTTAAGAGCACATGCAGTTCTTCCAGAGTGCCTCAGTTTGGTTGCCAGCACACGCACGAGGTGGCTCACAACCATTTAGAACTGCAGCTCCAGCGCACTCAGTGCCTCTGACCTCCATAGGCATCCACACCATGTGCACCTACACACATTCAGACACACACAACCCTACACATGCTCAAAAATAATAAAAGTAAAATTTAGAAAAAGAATATACACAGATCCTGGTTTATTCTCTCTCTCTCCTCTCCTCTTCTCTTCTCTTCTCTCTCTCTCTCTCTCTCTCTCTCTCTCTCTCTCTCTCTCTCGTTTTTCAAGATAAGGTCTCTGCATAGTCATGGCTGTCCTGGATCTCACTCTGTAGACAAGGTTGACCTCGAACTCACCGAGATTCACCTGCCTGTGCCTCCTATGTGCTGAGATTTTAGGTGTGCACCACCACCACCTGGTGACTATTTCTCTATTAATGAGCACTTAGATGGTTCCTTTTTTTTTTAAGATTTGAGGGTGTCTTTGCAAGTGTCTCGGCAGGGAAGCAAGCCATGCATGCAAAGAGATAAGAATGAAAGCCGGTACAGATTGACTTTGTCAACCTTGATCAGGCTTTGGGGAGTCTGATAGTAGGCAGTTTATTCCCAATGTATTTAGGCCAGAACAATTTAGGAAAAAAAAAAGTTTCCTGGTATAATACAATTCCCAGTGTCTTTAAGCATAATTACATTGAAACTCAACGGAGGGTACAGGTCATTTTCTCCAAGAAGGTGGGTTCTAGAGATAGGCTACCAGTCCCAACTTAAGAGACTAAGGGTCTGGCCTGGTCTCCTCATACAGATAGCACAGAGGTCGTCTGGGCTATTAGCCACCTCTGGTCCTGGTTGTGGGAGCTTGGGGAGCCCCAGGCTGTAAGGGTCATTTAGATTACTAGCCACCTTCAGTCCTGGTTGTAGGAGCTTGATATGGCTTGGCCCAACAGATAACACAGATCACCAGGCAGTTAATCATTTCCAATCCTCAGCTCTCTGGGTGGAAGAGCAGGTTTTTTCATCTTTCTGTTTGGAAAGACAATCCTGTGCCCTTTACATCCTGTTTCTATAGAGATCTATATGGGCACAAGGACCTACAAGCCATGCTCCCAACAAAGATTTATTTTATTTGTGTGTGTGCATGTGTGTCTCTCTGTGTATGTACCATGTGTAAAGATACCTGCAGAGAACAGAAGCCGCTGATCTGGAAATGGAAGGATAGGAGGTGGTGATCTACCTGACATGGGCACTGGGAGCAAAATCCAGATTTTCTAGAAGAGCAGAGAAGTACTCTTGTCCACTGAACATCCTTAAGTCTCCAGATCATTCCTCCTTAATACTGTGATAAATTGAGATAGACGATTGATGGAGGGTGAGGGAGCTGAAGAGATGGCTCAGTGGGTAAAGTGCTTGCCACGTAAGCATGAATTCAGAGTTCAGATCCCCAGCACTGATGTAAATGCCAGGCTAGTGTGCCCCCCCCTGGTGTGGGACCTGTGGAGAGACCTTACTTTAATATATAAGGTGGAGCGCTACTATGGAAGACACCCACTATCAGCATATGTGTGCCACACGCACGCATATGCAGGGGAAAGGCTGTGATATGTATCTTTGTATGTGTATCTTTACCTAAAATGTAAGAAAATAATTTTCTCAGTGCTTGAGAGATCAAACCCAGGACCTCACCTATCATAGGTCTCTGAGCCATAACCCAGCCTCTGAAACAATCGCTTTATATTAAGGGAAACTTTCTAAGTTGGGGGTAATAGTACGTATTGTATGGCTATGACTTGTGGGTGAGAGCCAGAGGGCGGAGGAACAGCTGACTTTGGATGGGAGGACATCAGAAAGCACCTGCGCTGGTCATCAAAGCCTTACCAAAAAGGCTGGACCAGACCTACTGTGACAAGGCCCACAGAACCAGATAGAGCACTGTTGTCACAGAATGAGAACACTGGGACTCTCAGGACATGCATGTGCTTTTCTGTCAAATGGAGGTGGCAATACCACCAGCGAAGTGCCGTGATGCACACTGTGGTGTGCCTGGAGCATGCCAGACATCTGACAGTAGTGCCATTCCCTCCCCTTCCCTGACAAGACACAGCCCACCCCAGCTCTTCTTGTCATATGCCAGAACCTAGAGGGACCGAGACACTCTTGTGTGGCTCATCCTGGTCACCATACCCCTTAGGTCACAGGGATGGTGCTGGGATAGGATGATATATTCTGTTCCCCACAAAAGATTAAAGAAGATGGCCGAGCGGTGATGGCGCACGCCTTTAACCCCAGCACTCAGGAGGCAGAGGCAGGCGGGTCTCTGTAAGTTCGAGGTATACAGAATAAGTTCCAGGACAGTCAGGGCTTATACACAGAGAAGCCATGTCTCGAAAAACCATAAAAAGGAACAAGATCTTCTGACCTACTTCTACCTACCTGGGATTTCCTGAGCCCACTCCCCCAACACCTGTGAACCTGCAGCTCAGCACATATGTGTGATTGCATGGACCACTCCAAGCAGTGCAGGACTGAGCGCTGGCCCTGAGGGTCCGTGTCTCACGGCAGTAATGCCAGTTTTTGCCCCTGAGCTCAGGCTTCCACGCAGCCACCACTTCCCTCTACCCACCGTGGAGAGATACTCCGAACTTTGCCCTCAGGGTTTCTCAGCCTTACCTAAGGAGCTGTCGGTGCATCTTGGCCCTCCCCAGGCCCCGCCAGGTGAGTGCAACTAAGCCTCAAGCAAACAGCAAGTTAATTAAAGTGAAGATTGATAATACCTAACATGGCTCCCAAGGCCACGACCAAAAATCCGTGGGAACCTGGCTGATCCCCTTCCTTCCTGAGGACGTGGGTCCCTGCTGATCCTACCTAGTGACTCAACAGCTGTTTGCATAGTCATAAATTATTTTTCTAAGAATCAGCAGGTGTTCATTTCACAACTCCCACCCATCCCCCGGCCCCTCCCACCCATCCCCGGGCCCCTCCCACCCATCCCGGCCCCTTCCACTTCCTCCTGCGCCCTCCTGTGCTCCCAGCCCTAGGAGGGTTGACTGAGTCACTCTCCCCAAACCTCACACAACACACAGAAATCAACCCAAAACAGCACAGACTGAAAACATGAGATTCTAAGACATTTAAAAGAAAGCGTAGCAGGACTGATGACTGGCTACCAGAGAGCCCTTGCTGCACCTCAGCAATGCCACTTCCTGCCCCTGGGGAAATGATTCGATGAGCCGGCTCCCAGGCAGCTTGTCTCCCACTGCCGCCTTCTCACCGTCTTTAGAGTCTGGCCAATTTCAATGTGTGCTTGCCTTTTTATTTGCTATGTTTTTATAATAAGGTTTGAATTTTTATTATAATAAAAGTTTAAAAAGAAAGCACAGGAAAATGGTAAAGTACACGGACAGGGGTTGAGTAATGATTAAGAGTTGTGTCCTCCGCTGGTCGTGGCATCTCCGGGTCTTTATGTGTTGCTGAATCCTAATTGCCAATACCTTAAGGATTTTCTGTCTGTATTCATGAGAAATCTGGGACTTTACTCTTATTTTTATCTTGGGATTTTTTTGTTTGTTTGTTTGTTTGTTTGTTTCTGTTTGGGTTTAATATCAGAGGAAGACTAGTCTCATAAAATAAATTGGGGATGAGTTGAGACATGTCCCCTCTTCTTCCATTTCCTGTGTAAAAGGAAGCAAATCTCTCCAGTGTCCCAGGGGAGACCAGTCTCCCTTCTCTCCTCCCTTCCCAGCTCTTCCCTTCCCTCTTTCTTCCCTTTCTTTCCCTTCTCTTCCCATTTCCTTCCTGTTTCACAATAGTTATCGAAAAGGCAAACCACTTTCCTTGCATTAGGTTAATATAGTTCCACCTAATAGTTAATACACATCTATAACATTACTCTAGCTTTCTGTGTAAACATCAATTCTTGTGATCTTCATAAACTTATGAAGGGCAGGTACTGTGAGGGCTGGCAAGATAGTCCAAGTGGGTAAAGGCCAAAGCCACCTGACAATCTGAGTTTATAACACCCAGAACTCAGAAGAAAAAAAAAGCTAACTCCAAAAATTGTCCTCCAACCTCTGCAGACATCACACACACAAATAATGGCAGTACTAATAAGTAAATGCGAAGCATTTCAAAGGCAAGTGCTGTGATGATTCTTGTATTACAAAGAAGAACAGTGAGGCACAGAGAAATGACACAGCTGGCATGGGGACCACACAGCTAGTGACTGGCAGAGCTGAGCTTGAGCCCAGGCGTCTGCTCTCTCACCCATGATGATCTTCTGCTTATGAACACACTAGTTCACATGTTAGATGAGAACACTGAATATTGGAAAGTTTAGGAGATTTCCCTAAGAGAATATGAACAGTGGAATTCCCAGTTCCCTCTCCCATAAGTCTTTCTCTCTGTCCCCATCTCAGGAAATCAAAACTTGAGAGCTGCCCATGAGTTTTCTCTTCCCTTTATCGCTGCATCTGATCCATCCATAGGCGCACTGATTTTTACTCCCAAACACTGGGTTTTCCGCCTCAGGCCATTTGATTGAGTGCTTACTTAGCGTGCAGGAAGCCCTGGAATCAGTTCCCAGCACCACATTAAATCGGATGTGGTGATAGATTCCTTTCCTCCATCACTCAGGAGGTGGAGGCAGGAGGATCTTAAGTTCAGAGCAAGTTCACAACCAGCCTGGGCTGCAACAGACTGTCTCAAAAGATAAAATGAACAAAAACTGCTAGGAAATCTGTCTCCCCATCTCTACTGCCACTGTCCATCTGTTAACACACCTAACGGCCCCTTTGCTCCACCTTCAGGCCCTTCCTCTGTGACCAATGTCTATTTAAACTTAAATCTCTACCCTCTCGTGGCCTGACTAGAATCTCTACCAAGCCTGGCAAGGTCTGGCCCCTTGAGTCTCTCACGCATCTCCATCCACCCGGGGAACCACCCTGCCACCTTCCATTGTCCCTGCCTGCCAGTTCAGGCCTGCCTTCACAGCTTCTGTGTCCTTTGTTTCCTGATGGCTCTTCTCACAAAGACTCTGTGGAAGCCAGACATCCCCTCCTCACAGAGGCTTTCCTGAACCTCAGGGTGTGACAGAGCCTCGGGAGTCCCTCTCCTGAACCTCAGGGTGTGTGGTAGAGCCTCAGAAGGCCCTTTTCTGAACCTCAGGGTGTGTGATAGAGCCTCAGGAGCCCCTTTCCTGAACCTGAGGGTGTGGCAGAGCCTCGGGAGCCCCTCTCCTGCCTTGCTCTTTCGTTTTCTTCATGGAACTTTTTCTCTCCCACCGATTCAGCTATTCCCTCCCCTACAAAAATAAAAGTTCTCTCAGTTAATAACAATAACTCACACTTATTTAGCTCTTATTTTGAGCCAGTCACTGTTCTGAGTACTTTGCACATGCAAATTCATTCTGTCTTCACCACAGTCCTGAAATACTGCACTCAAGACCAGAGGAGCAGGCTGGAGAGGTAGCTGGAAATGGAGGCTTTTTTTTGTCCCACCTGGTGCTGCAACCACTTTTAAAATAATCACTCAGATGTTTTACTAATTACAAACTGTTTGACCTATTGCTCAGACTTATTACTAACTAGCTCTTACAACTTAAATTAACCCATTTCTATTCATCTGTGTTTTACCACGAGTCTTGTGGCTTTACCTATGCTCTAATACATCTTGCTCCGCTGACAGCTGACTGGTATTTCCCTGACTCTGCTCTTTTTCTCCCTGTATTTCTACTTGGATTTCTTGCCTGGCTCTAACCTGTCTTGTTATAGGCCAAATTGACTATTTTATTTACCAATGGGAATAAATTTACACACAGCATACAAAATGGTTACCCCACAGCTGATAGCTCAATTGTTAAGAGCACTTGTTGTTCTGAAGGAAGACCTAGGTTTGGTTCCAAGCTTCTGCATGGTAGTTTACAATTAACCAAAACTCCAGTTTGAAAGGGTCCAATGCCCCCTCCTGGCCTCCATGCACACAGCACCCATGGGATACACAAACATACGTGCAGGCAAAAGCACTTGTATGCATAGGTCGTTTTTTTTTTAAGAGCAGAGTAACTTAATCTAGCACTGAGCTACATCCCCAGATTGTTTTAGTCCATGTTTTCAGTCAGCATGCTTTACAGTCATTAAGAGACTGGTCCTTGTTGCTGTCTTGTTTCTAGCATTTGTAACAGTGCCTGGATGACAGAGCACCCTCGTAAATATTTGTAAAGTGCTGCATGACTGGTTTAAAGAGAAACCTGCCTTTGAGCCAGGTTTCTCAGACTCTGACCCAATGCTATCAGATAAATGGGGCTGGCTGAATTAAAGTTTTACATCAGAAATTCCTTGGGGCTCGCCCTCTGCTCAAAGGAACTCATGGCTCTAGAGAAAATACATATGAAGCTACTAAAAGCAAAACAGAACAACTTTATTGCCCTGGGGTAGCCAAGGACATCAAAGAGCTGGAGCTCACTCTCTGGGGACCTGGTAATGTAGCCCTGAGGTCTATGAAGGGCCTGAGCAGAAAGTACCATTTGTACTGAGTTCTAAAGATGTGTATAGAGCTACGGAGGAGGATGCAACCAAGACTCTAAATTGTCTCTGAATATGTGTTCCATCTTCTTCTTCAGTTATAGTTTTAGTTGTACACTTGATCAACCAAAACAAAACCTCTATTTCCCAGCCTCCCTTGCAACTAGAAATGGCAATATAGCCAAGTTCTGTATAAAATATGGAGAAGTGGGGTGTGCAACTTCCTGGAAGTGTTCTTAAATAGGAAAAGCATGCTCTTTCCTTTATTTTTTATTTTATTTACTTTGTTTTGAGTCAGGCTCTCACTATATAACCCTGACTGGCCTGGTATTGTCGCAGGACAATATTACACCAATTTGATTAAAAAAGGGGTATTTTATTGGAGGGGATAAAACTTACAGATCAATGTCCCAAACCACG
>JAQHUG010000370.1:864396-940042 GCA_028555095.1 Dicrostonyx torquatus | reverse complement strand
AGTTCTTTTTCTTCTTGGTATTGTGCTTGATTTTCATAATTCTACAATGGAGGTCTTACTTTCCCACATGCATTTGTAAAAGCCCAGATAATTTTGCCAACTTGACAGGATTTAGAATGGCCAAGGAAGCACACCTCTGGGTGTGTCTGTGTATGAAGAGGGCCCACTCTGAACACGGTGGTACCACCTCCAGGCTTCTGTGTTGGAGGGAGGAAGGGACCTGAGCAGCCTCAGTTGGGCATTTTCTCTGCATCCCAGCTAATCCCAGAGAGGGATTACCAGCCTCCTCGCGCTCTGCTGGCATGCCTTCCCCTCAGTGGTGGACTTGCACCCTCAGACTGTGACACAGAAAAAATCCATTACATACTTTGTCTTAGCAATGAGAACCTGACATGTACTAGATTCCAAGGGCTGCTGCATATTAGCACATTAAATAACACCTAGATCCAGATTCAGTCCCTATAAAAATGAAACGATGCCAAGTTAGTTTTCAAACCATTTGTTGGGCATTTAACATGCCCTGGGAGGGCATTATACTAAATGGTTTTATCTCCACACAGTATCAGACATACTGTTCATATACAGTCATTTCAACCCTTGCTAAACTGCAATATTCCCACTTTAGAGGCCAGCTGTAGCTCAGAACACCAGGTAAAGTGCTCAGCTTTGTCTGTTTCTAAAGCCCAGCTCTGGCTTCCAGCCTAGACTGCTCAGTTACTATTGGTGTGAGGATTGGATGAGCTAATGCAGATGGAGCGCCAAGCCTAGAACCTGGCTCCAGCTAACACCAGTTCCTTCTCCATGACACTTTCACATTTGTAAACTGTGACAAAGCAAACCAGTTCACTCTCTGAAGAAGAAAAAAAAATAAAAATAACAAGTGTCCCTGTTCTGAAAGAGTTGACTGTAGCGACAAGCCAGAAGGCTAGCTCCCTCAGGGAAATGGGGGGGGGGGAGAGGCAGGACTGTGTGTCCCATACATTTCAGGGTATACCTTCCCAGATTTTACCAGGACTTCACCAAATACTGTACCTCAATTTGTACCTCAGAATAGGTTTATAGCTACCCTGTCAACAAGGCATTGTTCCCAACTTCTACTTACCCCGACACCCTTTCTCCAGCAGGAAAGGGAACAGGTAGGATCTACAGAAGTCAAAGCACGAAGATCGGCAGCTCCAGGGCAGCCTGGGTTACAGAGTGAGACCCAGTCAAAAATAAATTTAAAACAAAACAAGATCTGAAGGAATTTGTCTTTGATCCCAGCATGTGAGAGGCTATACAAAGGATGCATCCCATATTTGAGGACAGTCTGGGCTTCAGAGTGAGACCCTATTTCACCAAGTGGGGAGGAGGGAGAGGAGAGAAGAGAAGGAGGGAGGAGCAGAGGGGGAGCAAGAAAACCTCATGGGTAAGATTGTGGATTTGGCCACTAGCACTGCAACAAATGATTGATAGATAGATAGATAGATAGATAGATAGATAGATAGATAGATAGATAGATAGATAGATAATAGATAGATAGATAGATAGATAGATGATAGAGATAGATGATAGATAGATAGATAGATAGATAGATAGATAGATAGATAGATAGATAGATAGATAGATGGATAGATGATAGATAAATGACAGATGATAGATATAGAGATAGATAATAGATAAATAGATAGATAGATAGATAGATTATAGATAGATGATAGATATAGAGATAGATGATAGATAGATAAATGATAGATAATAGATATAGAGATAGATAATAGATAGATAGATAGATAGATAGATAGATAGATAGATAGATAGATAAGGGCAAAGAGATAGCTCGGCAGTTAAGAGCATTGGCTGCTCTTCCAGAGGATCCAGGTTTGACTTCCAGCACCCACATAGCAGCTCACAACTGTCTGTAACTCCACTGTCAGAGGATACAAACCAATGCGGTCTTCTGGCCTCCATGGGCACATGGTGCACAGACATACATTCACACAAGACACCCATACACATAAAATAATAAAAGTTTTAAAACTAAAACTATATAACAAAGTACAGCTCCCCTTTTCTCAGGGAGAGGATGAAGCTTTGGAAGAAGACACTGTGGGGAAAGAAGGACTGAAAGTCTAGCGTAAGCAGTGCAGCTGTGCCTGCCTCAGAACCCCCTTGTATCAGATCTGTCTTAAATTCCTCTTTCCTGGGGAGAAAACCTGAATTGGGTTCCATCTCTAAGTCCTCCTCCCACCCTATGAGCTTGCCATGGCCCTCATTGACTGGATGTGCTAGTCAGTTGTTTCCCCTACTAACTGAAGAAGTCTACAGTACATATCACTGGCTCGTAGCTCCTGGCACATGGTAAATATGTAGAAATTTAATGAGAAATGAATGAATGAACTCCCTACTGACTATCACTGCCAAGTGGACCTATAGATGCCCTGAGTTTTCTCATTGTTGTTATTGTTTGGTTTGGGCGCTGGGAATGAACTCAGGGCCTTGTTCACATGAGGCACAAGCTCTACTACTAAGCTAGCATCCCCACTACCTGCTACTGCCCTATTTTGTTCTCAAAAGTGCTTTAAAGATGTGGTCCCTACTGGGTATGGTGTCATTGCATGTAATCCCAGCACTCAGGATACTGAAGCAGGAGAATAAGGAATGCTATGGACCTGGGCTACATAATGAGACCCTGTCTCAAAAAAAAAAAAAAAACAAAAACAAAAAATAATCAAGAGTTTTCCCTTCCCTGGAGGCTTAAATTTTTAGAGAAACACAGTATGAGTCAGGGAAATGGCTCAGCAGCTGCCACACGATTGACTGATTCTACAACCTGAGTTCAAGCCGCGGAACCAAGGTAAAATCAGACGCAATGACCCTCATCTACAAGCCTACGGGTCCTCAGAGGACACGGGAGGCAGAGGCAGGAAAATCCACTGAAGGCTCTGGAGTGCACTGCATAGCACAAACAAAAGCTATCTCAACAAAACAGAAGACAGAAGAAGTTGTTCTCGGATCTCTCTCTCTCTCTCTCTCTCTCTCTCTCTCTCTCTCACACACACACACACACACACACACACACACACACACCACATAAAATACATAAGAAAACCACAATGCACGCCGGGCGGTGGTGGTGCACGCCTTTAATCCCAGCACTCAGGAACCAGAGGCAGGTGGTTTTCTATAAATTCGAAGCCAGACTGGTCTACAGGGTGAGTTCCAGGACAACCAGGATTGTTTCACAAAAAAAAATCCTGTCTCGGAAAAACAAACAAACA
Organism: Dicrostonyx torquatus; assembly: GCA_028555095.1. Lineage (NCBI taxonomy): Eukaryota > Metazoa > Chordata > Mammalia > Rodentia > Cricetidae > Dicrostonyx > Dicrostonyx torquatus. Next base: position 936,782 of record JAQHUG010000370.1, on the reverse strand, counting down.
AACAAAATCGCACTGCGAAAAGAGAAATCCCTACTTATTCCAATCTTTGCACTCTTTATTTTACCCAGCATAACCCTTGACCTTAGGGGATATCCTCAAGCACAGATTCCTGGTAGGAACTGAGGGGCTCAAATAATCCCAAACTAGCTAGAGTCCAGTGATAGAGTACATGCTTTCTCGAAGACCCGGGATTCAATTCCCAGCACCAAGAGAAAGAAACAGCTGCAGTCTGGTGTTCCAATTCTAGCTCTGTCACCTCTGCTGGGTGGTCCCTGGTGAGTGACTTCTCCTCCTGGGCTCTAGTCCTCTTTAAATAAGGTGTGGGGCTGAGAGTGAACAACAGGGACCAGATCCTATGGGAAAAGAAAAACAATTGCATACAGTTGGTTGGTCACACTGTATGACTGGACAGTGCCTCCTTCCCTAAAATGCTAAAGGGAAGGCATAGAACTGGAGGCAGCCTGGGGAAGCTGAGGAGGGAGGGAAAAGAGCATGTGCCCTCAGACTGTCAATACCAGTATGGTCTAGTTATACTGTCACTCTAGTGAGTGGACAGGAAAAGGGGGTGATAGGCTGAAGGGCCACAGAGAAAGCCTGCTCAAGCAACCTATGTATCTTCTATGCTGCAAAACAGAAGACTCCAGAGCCCCAAGATCTTGATGGCCTCCTCAAACTTGACCCACACACACTAAAATATCGACACTTTCTTCAGAGGGACAACCAGACAGAAACAGACCAGACAGAAACAGTTGGTGAAGACAGAGGATAGTGTGTATTCGCGTGGCCAGGCTTCCTGCAGGGCCCGGTTTCAGGCTGCCTCTGAAACTGTGAGAGGGTGGGCGCAGTCTTGAAGAGGAATTTGAGATGAATGGACAGAGGTATCCATATCCAAGCTCAAATGCTTCCTGGCTTGGGGCCAAGCAGCCGGTTCATCCCTCTCTCCAGGGTCCCCACAAACACCACTTCCGGGCCTCCTGTCTCAGTCTGGGCTCTTCCTGCCTAGATGGATTTCTATTCCCATGCCTGCCCTTTCTCTGCAGAGCTTTCTCCCTCCCAGCACAACCCTGATTTCGCTCGCTCTAGTCGGCTCCCTATCTGTTTCTGTCCCCCTCCTTTTCTTCCCTCCCTAGCCACCTCTCATCAGCCCTGGACTAGGTCTCCCATGCCGGGTGTCTTCCACCCACCCTCCCTCCCCGCCTTAGCTATCACCCCTGCACCTCATTCTTTATATCCCACTCGCCCTCCCGGTCTCCCCAGCATCTCTCCTCCCCCACCTGGCTCTGGCCTCCCCCTGTCTTCCCATCTGAAGCGCAGACTCCTCCCCCTAGCTCCTCTCCCCTCCCCTCCACCTCACTCCACTCCTTGCCTGCATGCCAGGGTTTCTTTCCACCGTGGGGGTCTCGGAGCCTCCCATTCTCCTCTCCACCTGCCTTCTTCTTCACCTCAGGGGTAGTGAGCCCCCCCTTTTTTTTCTGCCTGGGCGTCCTCTCTCCACCCACTCATCATTGCCACTGACTCTTCTCCCCACCCTCTCCGCTCCGCTCCTCTCTGCCCCTTTAAATCTGCCTGGCCCAGCCTCCCCCTTGATGCTTTGGAGCAAACATTGATTTGTGCTGGGATGGAATTGGAATTTTGATTTTTTTCCCCCTCTCCCAACCATAAGAAGAAAAAAATAAAAACACCCCCTCTTGCTAGCCCCCTCCTCTTTCCCATCCAGCTCCCAGCTCCTCTTTGCTGTCTCCGTTCAAGGCAGATTTTCCCTCTACATTCATTCTCACCCCCACCCTGCCACTACCTCACCCCCAGCACTAGCCTGCACCTTCAACCGAAGAGAGAGGGGACTCTCCCATAGCTCCCCCACCTTCCTTCTCTGGTTGTAGCAGTCTTTCCGGAAGGGAAGGGGGTTTGGCTTGTCCGGGTGAGGTGTGAGTGGAGGGACCCTGCCATGGAAACTGCGCCCGGGAGGCAGCCTGAGCCCCAGCCCACATGGTGAGTAACCTGTCCCCTCCCTTTCGCCAGTCTGCCCACCCCTACCCTCATCATCCCCCCCCATCCCCATTCTATCTACCATCGGCCCACCTGGGTCCGGATTTCCAGCTACATTTTTACCTCCGCCTCCCCCGCACCCGGGTTTGCTAGCGACGCCAAAGAATCATGGCAGAGGGGTCCATATAGCCAGGAAAGCAGGTGTCGGAAGACCCTGCCCAGGCCCCTCCCAAGTCCCCAGCTCCAACTGCCATCCACACTCCACACTCTGGGGTTCTAGGTTGGAAACGTAGGGCTCGGGATCGGGGCTGGGACCCCAAGTCCCTAGAGGCACCCTCTACAAGTTGGGAGGGATGGGAAAGCCCCCTTGCCCTCACTGCTTGGGAGCTGCTGAAAGATGCTGCCCAGGGGGGATGGGAGGAGGGCTGGAGGGCGGTGCTGATGCCCTAGAGCCACCGGCAGGGGAGCGGCAGGCAAAGAAGGGGACCTCGCTCTCCACTTGCCTCGCTCTCTACTTGCACCCCTCTTTCTCCGCAGCCATTCAGGATGAGGGTCCGGCCCTGCCTGCCCGCGCTGGGGCCCCTCCGCCCAGCCCCGGTCTAACTGCCCCCGCCCCCAGGCCTCGCCCGGCCCCCAGGCCCCCAGCCGGCTCTCCAGCCCCAGGATGCGCTGAGTCGCCGGGGGGCTGAGGCCGCGCCAACTACATGCATGTCCCCCGGGGGCAAGTTCGACTTTGACGACGGGGGCTGCTACGTGGGGGGCTGGGAGGCGGGGCGGGCACATGGCTACGGCGTGTGCACCGGGCCCGGCGCCCAGGGAGAGTACAGCGGTTGCTGGGCGCACGGCTTCGAGTCGTTGGGTGTCTTCACGGGGCCCGGCGGACACAGCTACCAGGGCCACTGGCAGCAGGGCAAGCGCGAAGGGCTGGGCGTGGAGCGCAAGAGCCGCTGGACCTACCGCGGCGAGTGGCTGGGCGGGCTGAAGGGGCGCAGCGGCGTGTGGGAGAGCGTGTCCGGCCTGCGCTACGCCGGGCTCTGGAAGGACGGCTTCCAGGACGGCTACGGCACCGAGACCTACTCCGACGGAGGTGCGGGGCCCGGCCCACTACTGTCTGCCCGTCCGCGTGCGCCTCCCGCCGGCCTGCGGCGCGTGTGCCTTCCCCAGCCTTCCGCCCTCCACGCCCTGCTATTCCCTTCCTCCATCCTCCGTCCTCCATCCCTAGCCATATGCGTGCGGTTCTCCAGCCTTCTGTTTCCAGTGTTCCCGTGTGTCCCTCACACCACACCATCCCCCCCAGCCCCCATCTTCCTGCCTCTCCCATCACCACCAAAGTCATACTTCCTCATTTGACAGTCTCCTGCATGCTTCTCCCTTACCCCAATCTGCCTGCCCCTTCCACTTACCCTCTCTACCTGCCTGACCCCTCTTCACCTAACGTATTCTTCCAGTCAGTTTGTGCTCTGCCGTCCTGTTTGTCTGTCACGTGCCATTTTTTTACACACCACCACCTGTCAGCCTGTGCATCACAGCCTCTGGGCCACCTGTCCTTCATACACTCCAGCCTGCTGGTTTCTCTGCCTTTCCCCAGTCCACTGACACTGCCAAAATCCACGTATTTTGTGCTACCTACATGTCTTCATCTGCTCTTCCACACTTACCAATCGAAGCCTGGCCTGTCCCTTCCCAGACCTCCACGCTAACTACTTCCCTTTCACTTGTCGCTTGGGCTTCCAAGGGCTTGGGGACCACGGATTGCTGGGTCTGGGAGCCCAGTAAAGTGTTCTGACTCTCTAACTCCTGTACATCCACAGGCACCTACCAAGGCCAGTGGCAGGCCGGGAAGCGCCACGGCTACGGGGTGCGCCAGAGTGTACCCTACCACCAGGCGGCGCTTCTGCGCTCACCCCGCCGCACCTCCCTGGACTCGGGCCACAGCGACCCCCCGACGCCACCTCCGCCCCTACCCCTACCAGGAGACGAAGGAGGCAGCCCAGCCTCCGGCTCTCGAGGCGGCTTCGTGCTGGCTGGGCCAGGGGACGCCGATGGGGCGTCCTCCCGTAAGCGCATTCCAGCAGCAGGTGGATTCTTCCGCCGGTCACTGCTGCTCAGCGGGCTCCGGGCTGGTGGGCGCCGCAGCTCCCTGGGCAGCAAGAGGGGGTCTCTACGCAGCGAGGTGAGCAGCGAAGTTGGCAGTACAGGACCCCCGGGCTCTGAAGCCAGCGGGCCCCCTATCCCAGCGCCACCCGCCCTCATCGAGGGCTCAGCCACTGAGGTGTACGCTGGTGAGTGGCGTGCAGACCGGCGCAGTGGCTATGGAGTGAGCCAGAGATCCAACGGGCTGCGCTATGAAGGCGAGTGGTTGGGTAACCGAAGGCACGGATATGGACGCACCACCCGGCCTGATGGCTCCCGAGAGGAGGGCAAGTACAAGCGCAACCGGCTGGTGCACGGGGGACGTGTCCGCAGCCTCCTGCCTCTGGCCCTTAGACGGGGCAAAGTCAAGGAGAAGGTGGACAGGGCTGTCGAAGGTGCCCGTCGAGCTGTGAGTGCTGCCCGCCAGCGCCAGGAAATCGCTGCTGCCAGGTGGGCATCTGGTGCATAGATCAGAGCAAGGTTTTAAGAGGAGAGGACCCTCTGGGTGCTGTGCTAAGAGCCAAGGTCTACAGCCTGGCGGGGAAGCATGAGCAGGCCTATGTCCGGGCAGTTGTAGCCCCTGGAGTTGGCATGTTTAGACCTGAGGCTGTAGGTGGATGTGGGTGTAACTTTGGGTGGCTGAGTGTTGGAGGGAGGTAGTAAGACTGCGCCCCAGTATATTTTGTGGAGACATGTGTCTTTGGTGTAGCTGGTACAGTGGACACTGCTTTGTGCAGGCCCTGAAACCTCCCTGGTCTTCCTCCTGCTCAACTCACCCAGCCTTCAGGCCTCAGACTGGGAACATCCATCCTGGACAGAACACCTTGGTCCCTTCCTCACTAGCTCCCAGGCTGACTTTCTTTCAGCCTTGGCCCTGGCGGAGGTCTAGCTTTTACAGCTATCTATTGTCTGCCAGATTGTCTTTCTATGCCTCCTTCTGCTTAGGTTTGAAGGGAGGAGTCTTGCCTCTAAAGAAGACTTTTCTTTCAGCGAATCAGAATCCATTTCCATGCATCAGAGCTTTGTTATCTAAAGCAGTAATGACCAAGAAGAATATAACACAAGCCAGCTGTGGTGACACATGCCTATAATCCCAGTGTTCAGGAGGCAAAGGCAGGCGGATCTCTGAGTTTGAGGCTGGTCTTCACAGATAGTTACAGAACAACCAGGCTTACACAAAGAAACCCTGTCTCAAAAAAAAAAAAAAAAAAGGTAAAAGAAAAAAGACTAAAAAGAAACAAGTTACAAGTTAAGTAAATTTTAGTAATATATTTGTATTTAAGCCGTATTTCCAAAAATTTTATCCTTTAACCAATTATAATTTGTATTCCTTCTGGATTCTTTAAAATGTTGCATGTATTTTTCACTTACAGCACATCAGCTCTGTTTGAGACCAGTCACATTTTGAGTGCTTAATAGATCTATGGATTCTGACTACTGAGTTAGATAACACAGACCTAAGAATAACCAAATTTTGGAATGAAACTCAGAGACCCTTACTTTTTATGGCTCACACCCATTTGAATTTGTATGTATTGTTTCCTTTAAAGGGAACAAGGATACTTCAGAGGGCCAATGATCAGGATATGCCCAAATATGTATCAATGAATTTTTGAATTATGTAATGGGCAGGTTGTTGTTTATGTGCACATGTGTGAATATGATTAAGTATGAACATGTGTGAACATCCTGAGAAGATGACGGGATAGAGAATATGCATCTGTAGATGTGTCTGGGTGTATGGGTACTAGAACCTAGGGCCATAAGCCAGGGCAGAGGGAGATCAGAGCATCATGAAACATTTTGGTCTCAGTAGGGTGGAGGCATGTGCAGGGGGAAAAACTGATCTCACTAACTAGAAGATCAGGCAGTGGGAAGAAGCTGGCTGATCTCCCCAGCAACAGGCCTGGCAACCCTGATTGGCTGCTGGCTGCCATGGTAACAGTAGAGCCTCAGCAGCAGGTACATCTGCCAGGTAGCTTGAGTCTGGCCTGATGCCTGAGCATAGACTAAGTCTACTGCTGAGACTTGATAATCCACACCCTCCATGTCAAAAGCCACAGGTTATCGTCATGTTTGTGGCCATCAGCATAACTCAGTATAACCCAAGGGTGAACCTCAGAGCCGCTCAGAACCCAGATCAGTTCCAGGACAGAGTTAGTCATAAACATTCTCAAACCCTGAATACAACAGGGTTATCCTATGTCCCTCGAAGTAAGTTCTGAAGTTCTAAGCCCACCAGCTTTGAAGGAAGGAAGCTGACTATGTGTCCAAGCTACACAATAGGAAGTTCACCTAGAAGTACAGTGAGCACCACCAACTACCACATACAAACTGCCCTTCTTAGATGGATTTTAAGAAGGCCTGTGACCAAAAAGAGTCAGACTCATAGCAAGTTCATCTGATCATTTCTGCTCCTCTGTGCCTCACTTCAGTCCAGATTACAGAAGCAACTGGAGGACTCTAAACCACCCAACAGCAGAGGGTGAAAGGGAAGGGAGACTTGAGGAAGCATCTGGAAACAGAGAAGTGAGAACCAGTAATGGAGTGAGGGCTGACAATAAAGGGAACTGAACACAAGGAGCAGGCTAGGACAGCAAGTGGGGCACAGAAGGCGGACTGAATTTACATGGGCAGAACTGCGAAAGTGAGACAGCGTGTACATTGGCAGGGAAAGGCGATTTGGTTAGAGAGGGTTCTAGATCTCAGAGATGCACTGTGGTGGGCAGAGGCAGCGCCAGGAACAGAGGAGAAGGCTGTGACAACAGATTAGGTCAAAGAAAAGCAAGATGAAAACTTTCCCTGCCAGGAAATCAAGACTGGTTCAAGTAGGGTTAAATAAAGAGGGCTTGCAGTGCGAAATGGAAGAGACAAAAGGATGGCTGAACTAGGTGGGAGGCATCATCACTATTAGAGCAGGGTAAGGGTACCGGACAGTGCCTTACACCCACAGAAAAGTGTTTGACCCTAGGGGGCATAAGGGATTGGTAGGATCCAGAGGTACTAATGGCAAAGCAAGCAGCAACAGGACTGCAAAGCAGTTGCCAAGAAAGCAAAGGCTCATTAAGCAGGAGCAGGCCAGCAGTGGATAACAGAGTTGGGAGGAGGGGAGCTGGCCCTGCAGCTGGAAGAATGAAGTGTTACTATAGGACCTAAGGTTAGAAGGGCGTGCGAGGAGAGGGTGTGATGACAGTATACAGCCCAGGACTAAGCCTAGAAACCAGTCGGGGAGCTGTCCCGGACCGCAGCCAGCTTTGTGCAGAGAGATGAGGACTCCAGAGATAGCTCAAATCAGGCAGATGTGATGTGGTCGGGAGAGGGGAAGGGGCTGGAGCATCAGAGCATGGATAAAGTGATGTGGCGGAAAGTCAGACAAGTCCCTGTCCCTGGGACCCAACAGGGCAGCAGACGCCCTCCTAAAAGCAGTGGCAGCCAGCAGCGTCGCCGAGAAGGCTGTGGAGGCAGCGCGAATGGCCAAACTGATAGCCCAGGACCTACAACCCATGTTAGAGGCCCCAGGTGAGGTGTGGGTATCCATCCTGTGGGAGGGGAGAGTTCCTTGGGGAGCTGGAGAGGCACTTGCGGGCGGGGGACACGGAGATCTGGGGGTGGAAAAAAACAAAGGGACGGAGGGTGTCTTGGAGGTGGAACTGAGCATGTATGAGGCAAGGTAATAGAAGGTTTGGGGTCTGGTGATGAGAAACTATGAGCCTGGAAGTAACCAGAACCCTGGAAGGTGCTAATCAAGGAATAAACTGCAAGTGTCTCTGGCTCCTGGCCAGTTAAACCCCACTGATTCCTAGCTGTTCCTGCCCAGGCCGCAGACCCAGACATGATTCAGGCGGTTCTGACACAGAGCCTTTGGATGAGGACAGCCCTGGGGTATACGAGAATGGACTGACTCCCTCAGAGGGCTCTCCGGAACTGCCCAGCAGCTCCGCCCACTCCCACCAACCTTGGCGAGCCCCTGCCTGCCGGAGTCCACTGCCTTCTAGAAGGGACTGGGGTCCCTTCTCCAGTCCTAAAGCTTGGCCCGAGGAGTGGGGAGGTCCTGGGGAGCAGGCAGAAGAACTAGCTGGCTATGAGGCTGAGGATGAGGCCGGGATGCAGGGTCCAGGACCCAGAGATGGCTCCCCGCTTCTCGGAGGCTGCAGTGACAGTTCAGGAAGCCTTCGAGAGGAGGAGGGAGAAGATGAAGAGTCCTTGCCCCAACTGAGGGCCCCAGGAGGCTCAGAGTCTGAGCCTGCCACCACACCAGTTTTGAGGGGCCTGTCTTCAAGGGGTCCTGATGCTGGGTGCCTGATGGAAGAGTTTGAGGAGCCTGCTGCCACAGAGAGGCCTGCCCAGCCGGTGAGCCCCCCCTTTATGCCCTCTTAGTTGCAAAGCCCTGCCTTCCACCCCATCCAGACTTCTGCATAATCCCCCTGGGGGATTTCAGTTTCCCTCAGCTTCCTCTCTGCCTGGCCTGTCTTGGATCATATCCCACTTTATTAAAAAAAAAAAAAAAAAAAAGGAGGGGGTAACTTTCCAGCTCAGAAGAACCTTGGATACCTTCAAGTCCAGCCTTCTCAGGGGGCAGCTAGGAAACAGACCCCAGGCACTTAAGGAACTACCTCTAGCTACAAACTAAGAATTAGTGGTAGAATCAGACCACTTCTTCCTGTTCTCCTTCCATATGATTTCCAGCCTCGGTTTCCTGCTCCACCCCCAACCCCACCTCCATACTTTCTCTCTTTGGTGCCCAGAAATAGGAAAAAATTGTTCCTCCCAACCCTCCCTCTCCTGGGAAGAAGGGAATGGGGGGAGAGGCAGAAAATCGGGAGAGGCGGGGAGTTTCTCCTGAACCCTCTGCTCTGATTGGATTCCAGGCCTTCTCCCATCTCCTAGCAACCACATCCTCCCTCTGCCTTACTGCAGTACTGGCTGCTGCTGCCAATGTCTGCTACTAAGGCCAGGCACCTTCTGCTTTGCCCACATGATGTGCTGAGGATGGGAGAGAGTGGTGGTGGGTGGGAGGAGGCAGTGCTGTCTATCTTCAGAGTGTGAGGCCAGGGCCCTGTGTAGGAAGAAGGGAGGTGCTTCATGATCTGAAATGAGGGTGGACTCTTCCACTCCTACCTGTGCAGGGAGGATTCTGGGACCCTTCGGTTTTGTTACTAAAGCCAGGACAGGGAGGTGGGACCTAGCACTTGGCTTTAAGGACTGAACCCACTTCACCCTCTGTCTTTTTAGGGAGCTGCCAACCCCCTGGTGGTGGGAGCCGTGGCCTTGCTGGACCTCAGCCTGGCGTTCCTGTTCTCCCAGCTCCTCACCTGAGGCGACATCCTGGCCTCCTGGCTCTGGCTGCCTGCCTCTCCACCCACTTTGACCTGCCTTTTTCTCTTTCCCCCTCCTACTTGTGTTTTCTCTCTCTTTCCTTTTTTTTTTTTTTTGTGCCCCTTTCTTTTTGTCTCTTGCTTCTCCGTTCCCTCTTCTTTGAGATGGTCTCACTTATTCTGAACCTGTCTCTGAACTTCCTTGTTTTCTCTCCCACCCAACCCCTTCTCTCTCTAGATTGTTTACATATGAAGGGCTGTTCTCCCTCAGAGCTGCAGAGTTGGCTCTCTTCTCTGAGATACACAAATCTAAGTCAGACCATTGCCCCCATATCCTCCCCAACCTTTTCTTTAAGTCAAAACTTCACCAAGGGTGGGGGTTTGGTATCCTGAGGAGTCTCCTGGAGTCTGAGTGGAGGGAGAAAGAAAATAAGAAGTGACTGAATGCCAGACAAGGCACTGGCTGAGCCACTGGGGGCTTACTGGCCCAAATGGAAAACTGCAAGAAAAGAAGCCTCCACTCAGACCTTCCAGAACCCAGCTAAGTTCTTGCCTAACTTGATCCTTGCCCCAGGGAGAAAAGGGGAGTGAGCTACAGGAAACTCCCTCAATGCTCCTTCTCCTTTCCTCCTCAGCCAGTCCCTCTTCCAACCCCCAAGGATGGCATGTCATGCCAAGAGCAATGTGAAAAGCAACAACAACAACAAAAAAAAAACTATTTGGTGCACCCAGCCCACTCCTCTCAGACTCTGCCACTCACCTCTCTACCCTTTTCTGCCCCCTACAATTTATTTGGTTGGTCTGGACTCACTTGTGGCCTTTGATTAAACTCCCAAGGGGCCTGAAGAAGGCACTTCTGCAGAGGGTTAGAGGCACTAGAGCAAGCGAGGACTCCGCTCCTCAGTACTGGCAGTTGTGGGGAGCACTTATGCATGCTAGAGACAAGAGTCAAAGGGCAGCCGAAGCTGGAACAAGTCTAGCCGTTCCCAACCCATCACCTGAGTCCTGTGAGGTGGGAAAACAAAAGACAGTCAAAGGAAGCTGATGTCTCCCACACTTCCCAGGCAGGGCAGAGGTGGACGTCAACCCCAGGTGAGAAGTGGGTGAAGAGCCCTGTTTGAGAAATGGCTTGATCCCTGTTACTAGCTTTTCCTCTGGGGACAGAAAGCTCTACACGAGGGAACTGTAGAGCCCGGGGGAACTTTCCTTCCCTGCATGAGGCAGAGGCAAGCTGCCTGCCAACCCCCTTCCTCAAGGAATGGCCTTGCCCAGGAATGCCCACCACACACACTCTTCTTATTTTTCCAACCTCTGTTTACTCCTTGGCCTGCCTTCCTCCTTCCTCCCTTCTCAACCTTTACTTCTGATTTCTCTTTCATGGAATTTGGGATTGATGTTATACAACAGTGCCGCCAACACCAAGTCTTGCAGGAAAAAAAAAATACAAAGAAATTTAACAAAAAAAAAAGTATATTAATAAAAAAGTTCCAAAAAGGGGGGACTGTCATCTCTGTGGGGTGCGATGATTTCAAATTCAAGCTCTCTGAGTGTCACCTAGTAGGGTGGGTGAGAAAGGAGGCCCCCAGAGGAGCCACAGTGCTGTAATAGTTCTAGGCTCCTTTCCCAAAGTGCCAAAGACTGAGGCCAGAGGTCAGAAATCTCAAGAAAGCACGGTTGGGCGGACCTAGAGGGGCGGGGTCCCGTGGTAGAGGCGGGGAAGAAGGAAGGACCCGGACCAAGCACCATCCCCAGCTCTGTCCCGTACCAGGAAGTGCTGGGTGGGGGGGGAGAGAAGCAGAGTTGACACCGAAGCCAGGTGAGGTTGGGACCGGGAAACTGATGCCACCTGAGATGGAAGGGGAGCAAGAAAGCTCGCAAAGAAAATAGTGCAGGGATCCAGAAGGAAAAACTAGAAATGAGAAATCAGTCCGAGAAAGAAAGCGAGAAATGTACTAGGCTTTAGCGCAAGCGCAATAAAAAACAGACGCGGGGTGGGGCAAGGACGCCTGCGTAGTGGGAATGTCCTTGCGAGGCGGGATGGTGGCTCTCAGATCCAGGTGGGAGGTAAATGTGGGCACAGTTTTACGGTGGTGGTGGGACGCAAGCTCTTAAACAACTTGGCACAGGGCGATTCTGGCTACCTGGCTGGAACACGTTAAAGCCTTCCCACTCCCGGGCTCTGCCCCCAGGATGGTGCCTTCGTTGAAACTTCAGGACCTAATCGAAGAAATACGCGGGGCCAAGACTCAGGCCCAGGAACGGGAAGTGATCCAGAAGGAGTGTGCTCAAATTCGGGCCTCCTTCCGCGATGGGGAACCCCTGCAGAGGCATCGCCAGCTGGCCAAACTGCTCTACGTCCACATGTTGGGCTACCCCGCCCACTTTGGACAGGTACTGGCCTGAGATAGCTCCAGAATTTGAGGAAGATGACCAGTGGGCCCCTTAGCGTATCTGTACCCCATTTGTGCTTCTCTAGTTTTTTTTGTACTGTTTCGAAAAAGGTTCTCTATGTAGCCCAGGCTGGCCTTAGAACTGGCGAAAATCCCTACCTCAGTTTCAGAGTTGGGATTTCAGGCATGCCTCATTCCGCCCAGATAAATCCTTTAGTTTCTGAGCCTTTTATCCATTACCCTAGTGGTGATTCCTTAGCCAACCCCGTTCTTAGCCCCTTCCCATACTCTCCCAGCCTCACCCCTACACAGGTCCCTGAAATCTGCCTACCCTCATGTGGATCTCCACTTAAGTTTCTGGTTAAAGGGAGCGTGATGAAATATTCCTCACAAGTTAATCTGGCTTTAAGAAGGATATAGCTGGGAAATTAGTGCTTGATTTCACACTACCCTTCCCTCCCGGTCTGCCTCCTTCCCTGTAGATGGAGTGCCTGAAACTGATCGCCTCCCCCAGATTCACAGACAAGAGGGTGGGCTACCTGGGGGCGATGCTTCTATTGGATGAGAGGCACGATGCCCATCTGCTCATTACCAACAGCATCAAGAAGTGAGAGGGTTCTGGGGCACTTGAAATCAGGGCGTTGGGAGAGTGGGAACTGGAAAATCCCAGAGGGGCTGCATGCTACCAGTACTGGGAAGAACTAGTTTTCTTCGGCTTCACTGGCCATCCTTCCAAACCCTACAGTGACCTGAGCCAAGGGATTCAAGCAGTTCAAGGTCTGGCCCTGTGCACTCTGAGCGCGATGGGCTCTGCTGAGATGTGCCGAGACCTCGCCACGGAGGTGGAGAAGCTGCTCCTGCAGCCCAGCCCCTATGTGCGGAAGAAGGTGGGATGCAGACCTCTAGATATTTGCCTCTCCAGAAGGTGCTCCCAATCTGCCCTGTGGAAGAAGTGTTGGAGTCTAATTTGGTGACCCTATCTGAGGCCCTTGATTTCTGCAGGCTGTTCTGGCCGCTGTACACATGATCCGGAAGGATCCTGAACTCTCCAACATCTTCCTCCCACCTTGTGCCAAACTGCTCCACGAACGCCATCATGGTAAGAGCACAAGGCCCTCCACCATCCACTTCTGGTCTGGCTCTGAAATGACGTGAAAAGCAAATCAGGAAAACCCACTCCCTGGACAAGGGTGGTGCACACACACAAACTGTCCCATGGCCTGGCCCACCATTCACTGCCCCACCCTGACCCCAGGCATCCTGCTGGGCACCATCACGCTGATCATGGAGCTCTGTGAAAGAAGCCCTGCAGCCCTCAGGCACTTTCGCAAGGTGGGCTAGTGAAGGGGCAGGCCGTGGGGCAGGCCGACGTGGGTGGTGGGTGAAGAACTGGGACTAATGGCTGAGAAGAGAAGAGGCATGCCCAGACAAGGCTGCCTGTGCGTTTCTCTTTCCAGGTAGTACCCCAGCTGGTACAGATCCTCCGGACTCTGGTGACAACAGGATACTCAACAGAGCACAGCATCTCTGGTGTCAGCGATCCCTTCTTACAGGTAGGCTGGGGCTCACTTGTATCCCCAGAACAGGAAAGACTTCACAGGAAAACCATGGCCAGTAGTCACGTCCCATTTTGGCTGGCACTGTCCAAGTGACAAGCTCAGGATTGCTCTAGTCATTCTAGAACTGGGGGTAGGGAATGGAAGGTGGTTACCAAAGAGTCAGAAAATCCAGTTTGGTAACCAGTTTGGTTCCAAAGCCAGGTGTGGTGGCACACGCCTTTAGTTCCAGCACTCGGGAGGCAGAAGCAGCTATGCAAGTTCAAGGTCAGCCTGGTCTACAAAACAAATTTCAGAATATCCAAGGCTGTGCAGAGAAACCATGTCTTGAAAAACAAATCAAAAAAGGCCTGTTCCAAACTCCCCTACCTCTACACAACTCTACCTCCTGCCAGGGGCCGAGGGATCTGTGGAGGTGAGAGGGAGGGGTGGGAAGTGTGGGGAGTCAGAGCCTTCACCGTGTTGCCCACAGACCCATGCCATTATCCTCTAAACCCCTCTAATCCAATCTCAGGTCCAGATACTTCGTCTCCTTCGGATCCTGGGACGGAACCATGAAGAGAGCAGTGAGACCATGAATGACCTGCTGGCCCAGGTGAGAGGCACCCCTTAGGCATGTGGTTTCTTAGGGTCCCTCAACCTTGATCTTTTTTTTTTTTTAAAAAAAGATTTATTTATTATGTATACAACATTCCTTCCATGTATGCTCACATGCCAGAAGAGGGCACCAGATCTCATTATAGGTGGCTGTAAGCCACCATGTGGTTGCTGGGAATTGAACTCAGGACCTCTGGAAGAGCAGTCAGTGCTCTTAACCTCTGAGCCATCTCTCCAGCCCCCTGATCTTCTTCACATGCCATTTTATCATGCAGAGGTCATATAATTGCTTTTCTGTCCCCACCCACCCAACCAATGAATTCCATGAAGTTGTTATGCCATTGTCCCAGTGGTAGGCAGGTCCTAACACAGTGTAGTCTGAGGAACTTTGTTAGGGGCTGAAGGATTCTAGAAATTACAGGGAGACTCGAGCCCTGTGCTGATGTGCTCTCCCGCCATCCACACAGGTTGCCACCAACACAGACACCAGCCGAAATGCAGGCAATGCCGTCCTGTTGGAGACAGTGCTCACCATCATGGACATCCACTCTGCAGCGGGCCTCCGGGTACCCTTATATCCCTCCCCATGTGCTCTCCAGCTGTGGCTCCACCTACCCAGCTGGTCCTGGTCACTGGCTTCTCCCCAACGCCCATCATGGAGGAGATCCCACTGAACAAGTGGCTTCTTCTCTGACTGCCTCCACCTTCTTCTTCTCATAGGTTTTAGCTGTTAATATTCTTGGCCGTTTCTTGCTCAACAATGATAAGAATATTAGGTAACAACCCCTGGTGTCTGGCTAGATTGTCGCACTGTACATCTGGCCTCTGCATTCCTCCATTTCGAGCCACTTAACTCTTACCTGTACCTGAGCAACACAGGGTGTCCAGGCAGATGACCTCATATGACATGGTCTCTCTTACTCTGACCAGGTATGTGGCACTAACGTCATTGCTTCGGCTGGTGCAGTCTGATCACAGTGCTGTGCAGCGTCATCGGTCCACTGTGGTAGAATGTCTACAGGAAACAGATGCCTCCCTCAGCAAGTAAGCAGAGGGAGAAGGGGACAGAGCAGAGGAAACAGTGTCTGGTGGCTGAAATGCAAAGCAGCTGGAGGGACAAGATGCCTGAGGACAGTGGAGCTAGAGCCGGGTAACCTGGGCCATCTGCATGGACGCCTCTCTCCTGCCAGGCGGGCCCTGGAGCTGAGCCTGGCTCTGGTGAACAGTTCCAACGTGCGAGCCATGATGCGGGAGCTGCAGGCCTTTCTGGAATCCTGCCCCCCTGATCTTCGGGCTGACTGTGCTTCAGGCATCCTATTGGCTGCAGAGAGGTGAGATGACAGGTGCCTGGGAGTCAGAGGGTACCGCCTGGGAGGGATGCTGAATCAACTGATGAGTCACATCCCCTAGGTTTGCTCCAAGCAAGCGGTGGCACATAGACACCATCCTGCACGTGCTGACCACGGTGAGATGGGGTAGTCAGGGAGTTGGGGAGGAGTGGGCAGAGCTCACTGCTCTAACTTGGCCATATCTCCCCCTCTCCAGGCAGGCACCTATGTGAGGGATGATGCAGTGGCCAACCTGACCCAGCTGATTGGGGAGGCCCAGGAGCTTCATGCCTACTCCGTGCGCCGCCTCTACAATGCCTTAGCAGAAGACATCTCCCAGGTCTTCCTCCCCTTCCCCAGCTCTGGCTCATCAGCCTTTCCAACACTAGGTTTTCCCCTAGCATAGCAGCCAGAAGCTAGGACAAAGCCCACCTCTTGCTTAGGCCTTTGTCCTGGCTCTGGTGCCTACTGACTGCAACTCCAGATACAACTTTCTTCAGGCTCCACATACTCAGCTTTCTAGAATGCTGACCTCCCAGGCAGTCTTCAGGAGCAAATGAGATGTATTAAAGCTTGGCGCATATATTCATTTCTGTTATTACCTTCACTGCTGAGTAGATTAACAGGTGCCAGCTGATATCTATAATCCCCTCTGTGAACTTAAATAGAGTGGGCAGAAAGCATCCCAGTTTTCTTATGAGAGAGCCTCTCAGGGCTCCATCATGTGACCAGGCCTTGTAGTTTTGGTGCTTGCCCACCAGAGGGCAGTAGGAACCAAAATGCCAAGATGGCCTGCTAACAAACTTAACCCTTCCCTACCAACTCCACGATATTTGCACTGCAGTAAAAGGACACTGCGGAGTCTAGAAGAGAGGAGGCCCCCAACTAGCTCAGCCGTGTCTCTTTTCCCACGCAGCAACCACTGGCTCAGGTGGCAGCCTGGTGCATCGGCGAGTATGGGAACCTCCTACTGGAGGGTAACTGTGAGGAAACCGAGCCTTTTCAGGTGAGAGCTGAGGAGTGGGAGATCCACTGGAGAGGACTCATCAGGATAGATGTGGCCTGTGGGCATGACCTGTTTTCCACTCCTGAAGGTGGAAGAGGAAGAGGTGCTGGCGCTGCTGGAAAAAGTGCTACAGTCCCATCTGTCCCTGCCAGCCACCCGAGCCTATGCTCTCACGGCCCTCATGAAGCTCAGCACCCGGCTCCCAGGAGGTAACAAGTAAGAAGGAAGTCCCAGACCTTGAAAGATGTCCCTTCATTATGGCTACTAGTCTCGAAACTCTCCAGGCACACGCTCCTCTCTCCAGCCCCCTGGTCATTAGGAATCTGCTTTTGTGCCACATATATTAGATGTCTCCTTCTCTGTGAGGCTTCCGCTTTCCCTCTCATCCTGGAGGGGAAGAGCAAGCCAACTGCCATTGCTTCTCACAGGCCACGTTGTGGCCCAGTCGTATCCGCCAGGTGGTCTCCATCTATGGGAGCTGTGTGGACATAGAGCTTCAACAGCGGGCTGTGGAGTATAACGTGCTCTTCCAGAAATATGACCACATGAGGTATGTGAGAAACCCACATGTAGAGCCTCTAACTCCGTGCTCCCCAAGTGCTCTCTTCTCGATATCCTTGCTCTCTGTGGTGAGGACCTCCCATCCATAGCTGATATTGGTCTGGTTCCAGTCTTCATCCTTCATCGGTTGTCTAGGACCAGCAACAGTGCACTGTCTTAGGAAACCAGGATGGCACTTGCAACCCTGCATCGGCCCTGCATGCGACCCTGCATGCAACCCTGCATGCCCAGGGCCCTCTTATTCTGTTCTTTTTCCCAAATGCTTCTGTGAAAGCATAGGGCTCTCACAGAGGGACCCTTGCATCCCATCCTGTCAGGGCTGCCATCCTGGAAAAGATGCCTCTTGTGGAGCGCAGTGACCCTCATGTTGATGAAGAAGGAAAGGAAAACAAAGCAGAGGCCCACCTCTTGGAAACATCAGCCCCTGTCCCTACTGAGCCCCAGGTGAGGAGGCTGGAAGACCTGAGTGAAGAGGACTTCTGTGGGTGTCCACACCCTGCCATGACCTTCCTGCCCTTTTTCCCAGGCCACTAAGCTCTTGGATCTGCTCGATCTCCTGGGCGACACTCCTGGCCATGCGCAGCACCTTCCTCCTCTCGATCCTTCCCCCGGGGAGACCTTGGTACACCTCCTGGACCTTCCCTGTGCACCTCCAGCCCCTGGTAAGCCTCAGCAAAGGGAGTACATTAGAGAGGGTAGCTGGAAATGTGTCACTTTCTTTCCAAGCCAAGGACAGAGACACCATCTCAGTAGGCAAAGGTTTCATCCCATGCCAGTTCTGTCTTGGTTCTCTATAACGACCTTCTTTGTCGTATTTCTTACCCCAGTCTGCAGGCCTATTTCCGCTCCAGGCTGTATCATATCCCACTACCCACTCCACTGGCCCCTTCAACCCCCAAATTCTTCCACCTCAAACACTTGACATTTCATGCTTTCTCCAGCACCTCAAATGACTAGCTCATGCTCACTTTTCAGGCTTCAGTTAAATGTCAACCGTCTCATCCTCTCTCCCCTACTTAACTTAGTTCTCTCCAGTTACTTTTGACTTTTTGTTTCTAACATCATGGTGATGATTATCCTGCATTTTGTTGTCGCGTTGTGTCCCTGTCCCCGCACTAGATGGTCAGCTCTCACCTCAGCTTGTCTAGTCTCATTAGAAATGGGGCAGTGCAGAGCCAAGATTCGCTTGCTCCGTTTTTATTGGGTAAGTGGATAGCTGTGCTCTGTTAAGCCTGAACACTGAGCTGCCTCTCTCCCTTCTCCAGCTCCCATCCCTAGTCTCAGAGTGTTCGAGCGTGAAGGTGTACGACTGGATCTGTCCTTCGTGCGGCCCCTGGAAACCCCAGCCTTGCTCTTAGTCACTGCCACCACCAACAACTCCTCAAGGGAGGATGTTACCCACTTTGTTTGCCAGGCAGCAGTGCCCAAGGTTTGAAAAATTAGGGTTCAGCCATGTGTGGTAGCTCATGCCTGTAATTCTAGAACTTGGGAAGTTGAGGCAGAGGAATCACTGTTTGAGGCCAACCTGGGCTACATAGTGAAAGCCAAGTTGGGCTACTTTGTCAAAAAGAAAAAAAGAAAAAATTAGGGTTCAGAGGTAATACAGGCACTCTAGGAGGAAAGACCAGGAAGTAATAGAGGTGGGTGGGAGGCAGAGTGAAACAGGAAAGGGGTGATGTGGACAGTTATTGTTTGGGGGCCGCTGAGCCCAGCCAGAGGTCTTACTACGCTCTGCCCAAACCTCCCATTTTCAGAGTTTCCAGTTGCAACTACAGGCCCCCAGTGGGGACATAATTCCAGCTCAGGGTGGCCTTCCTATCACCCAGGTCTTCAGAATCCTCAATCCTAACAAGGTGAGTTGTCAGACCCTGTGGACAAGAGACATGGGGACCATCAGGGACCTAACCCTGGTCTCTGCTTTGTTTGTAGGCAATGTTGCGACTAAAGCTACGCCTCACCTACAACCACTTTGGCCAGCCAGTACAGGAGATCTTTGAGGTGAATAACTTGCCTGTGGAGACATGGCAGTAACTTGCTGTGGTCTGTGTCTGACCTGGGTGTTGCCAGGCTCTTGATGTCTTCTTCAAGGAATGGAAATAAAGGCACCCATAAATTGCAGATAGCAAGGAAACTTTATTCAAAAATGGCGGTGGTACAAATCATAAAAACATTGCAAAGAGCAATGGCCACAGTACTCGAGGGCCCAGGGTTATTGCCTGGTGCTTCTTTAATGGAGTCTTAGGGGAAGGAGTTCATTTCTAAGTGGCATAATTTGAGTGGTTCTCTATTTTGATTGACAGGCTTGGATTCTGTAAGCTTTTCCTCACTGTGCATGACCCTTCCCTTGATGCATCTGGTTTTTAATCATATGCTCGTTCTTCATAGGCACAGGATGATGAATAGGGGATTCTCCTTAGAAGTTCACCCAAAGGACACAGTCTCCCTTACTCTGTTTGCACTCAAAACCCATCTAGGCCCACTCAGCTCCCTGCTTTCTGTACTCGGATATGTTCTAAAATGTTTGAATGAAAACTGTCCACAAAGGGGAGTTTTTGATGGCTGCTGGGGGAGGAGAGACTTATTCCATTGTCTGAAGTGGGACATACATGCAACTCAGTACAGTGCAGTGGGGTCCCAGGTGGTGAGGGTCCTAGGGCGCCAAGTGCATCCACTGTCAGCTCAAGCCAAGTGGAGTTCTAGATTGTTAAAATGTTGCCAGTAACTGCCTCAGCTCACCTGAAATCTGTCTGCACCCTCAGCTGAGAACAAAAGCCCTGAGGGCTAACAGCAGGTGGCACTCTGGCCCTGTGTTTGTCACCTGAGTCTGAAGAGACTGAAACTGAAAGCCTATGAAACCTGAGCGGGGGCAGAAAGGCATGTTTTGACCTAGTGAGAAAGAAAATGTGTGGGAGCAAGGGTAGAGCTTTCTGCACAGGATGTAGGACTTCCTGAAACCCCAGGAACCTGTCTCAACAATGACTTTCTTTCTCCCCGTCTCTGGGTTGGAGAGCAAATTTGTCTCTAAACTGCCACATTGGGTACTGTACCCTCTGGGCACAGTGGCAGACCCAGCAGAATTCCAGGTTTCCCTGCCTTGTTGCTATTTCCTACCCCCCCCCCAGGCAAGGGAATCCCTGCTGCTTCCCGCATCTCTAACTCAGCTGTAAGGCAGCTTCAGAGATGCTGGCAGAATCAATGGCATCGACCACGGGAGGGGGGGGTGGCAAGGGATTTTCCTGTGCTTAACTACTGATCACAGCTAAGTGGAAATCCTATAAACACGAGCGGAAATCAATGGAGGCTGCTTAGCGGCCAGGGGAGAGGGGCGGCCCACAGATTGCATCTGACGGATGAGGGAAGCAGTGAGGGAGGGCTCAAAAGAAGGGCAGCTGAGGATGGGTGAAAGACCAGGTGGAACTGGGGACAAAAGTGGCCCTGTTGGAAGGGAAGGGAACGGTGGGTCCAGGTGTGGATGGCAGCTTCAGAGAGTTCCCTTCCCTTATAGAGTAAACCCTGCTCCAGAAACTGTCAGGATGTTGAGTCCCCCGTGGCTTCACCGCAACTGTTTGCCTGGAGCAGGCGCTGATAGTCCAGAGGCCTGAAGCGCTGTAGGTATACCATGAGCTTGGCAGGTGCCTTCTCCTGTGCTGGCACTCCTGCAGGCAAGGGGACAGCGAGGGAAGAAACAGATGCAAGCACTCAACATGCTTTCACTTTGCTCCCTGCCCACCCAGCCAGGACTCCAAAGTTTGCAAAACAGTACTAAGAATCCAGATGCCACCCAAGCAGCCTTTCTAAGTCACCCATTCCGCAGGTGGACTGCAGAGGTGTGAGCCCAAAGATTTACTCGGTTGTGTGGCTGGAAAGCCATGCATGAGCCTCTCCAGCAGTGAGAAATGCTGGGGAAGCTCCCTGTGCCACCAAGACAGGGGAACCAACCCATTTCACATATCAGCCCTCCCTCCCAATCAAGAGGCACGCCCATCTAGGCAAGCCCGAGCTCCTTAGCTTGGTGATGAAGTACATGTGGGGAAGTACAGAAGAAAACCAAACGCTATGGAAAATGAAGAGCAGGAACTGTGGAGTGGCGTTCACAGCATCTCGTTTCTCACCACCGGCTGCCAGTGCTGTGAATGGGCATCAGCATGCTGACCCACAGCGGGAAACTAACGCCATGTGTGGTTTCTAAGGAGGTTCAGCCCTCAGGGCTGTCGGGACCTGTGGGGTGCACAAACCCTGAAGTGTGGGTCCAAGCTGTCTAAGTCAGAGCTAAGCCTGGAAACAGAACAACATGCCAAAGGACACACACACCCCTGTCCCACACAAATATAAGTTCTTCTCTTTATTCCAAGCCAAAAGCACTGTCCAGAGGGTGTGGTTACCTCCACCTGCAATCCCAGCACTGGGGTGGATCACAAGTTTAAGGCCTTACCTGGGCTACACAGAGGACTGAAGAAAAAGCCAAGGGGATAATGAGGATGTAGGAAGTTCAAAGAGAAAATGGAAGTTTATGGAAAGGATCAAAGCAGAGACCTGATACACAGAACTAGAAGAATTAAATGAGGTGATAAAGAAGATAAAGACTGGAGACAAGAATTAAGTCCAAATTAGCAGCTATGAAATAGAAAGCCATTTTACAGACGTGAAAACAAACTGGACCTTTGAGAAAGTCTCCACAAAAAAAGTTCCCTTATAAAAATGATTCCCAGCCACTACTCTATGGCTGCGCCGCGGGGGCGGGGGGAGTGGTCTCCAGTGAGGTTAAATGAGAAGCAGGGGCGGCATCAAAGAGCTTGTCTCCCTCACCAAGCATGGTGCTGAAGCTGAAGATCTTCTCTAGGGCAGCTGGTACTTGAGCCTTCTCCTGCACCATGACCTCTACCTCACCCACAGCATAGCCGAAGTCTGTTGAATCCAAATCCACTCTGAGTTTCGGCTCCTCTTCACTGGCTCCAGATAAGGCCAACATCCAGGAGCTTCGTGTAGTCACGAAACTAGCTACTTCCTGCAGCTTCAGGGAAGCCAAGGCAGCAGCCACACCTGCAGTCCCAGGCTCTTCAGTCCCGAGCAGTTCAAACAGCTGGGCCACAATGGCAGCTTCCGATGTGAGTTCCACATACTCGTTGTGGGGTCCTGAGATACCTGCTACTCCTGGGCATTTGAGCTCCCATCCACTACCTTCTCGTTGTCGCAGCCAGTGATCAGACCGCATAAGGCTTAGCTCAGAAGTATCATAGTAGGTGTCTTGGAAGGTGACCCGGTGCTCCAGGGTGCCCCCCAACTCCTGCAGTCTTTCTTCCGTGTCAGGCCCTGGAGTAAACTTTCGCTCCACTTCAATCAAGCCCTGGGCCATGTTACCTGCAACACACGTTGGCAAAGAATTCACTGCGTGCTCAAGGGTACGATTAGTCAGCAGAGACACACACACCCCCTTAGTCCTGGATGAATTTAAGAGGCACGCACATACACTGCCTCAGAGCTCTGCCTCAGTGACACAGGGTTCTACTTCCAGATTTCAGCGTGCTGCAATGATAACAGGTTTCCAGTTAAATCCTAGCAGTGACAATGTCTTCAACCCAAAAGCCTCGCTAGAAAGCAGGCCCTGATGCTGATGACCTTTCCACATCTCTCTACACCTTGCCACCTAGGCCAGTGGTTCAGAGCTCGGAGTGTCCTGTCATTCTTCGCACAGCACCGACCAGCTGAACCTCAGAACTCTCTTCAAGATCCCAGGGTCCCCTTCTCCTGGGACCCGGAAATGGGGGAAGGGAACCCACGCTACACCCGCGAGGAATGCCGGGAGCAGTCTCCGGCTCCGGACCTTGGCCCTGGCTCTTTACGCGCGGGTCCGGACCTAGCACCAGCGGCCATATTAGACCGGTGTAGCGGTGCCGATGACAAGCTAAGCCCGAGAGGTCTGTTAGGTTACGGGCGACCCAACTCGGTAGGCAAAAGGAGCAAGACCATCCTCTCGCCGCTGCTCATCCTGGATCCTTCCTGGAGCCGGGGCTTGGGCCAAGATCTCGAGCCTCCCCGTGAGCCTGGCACCCTGGGACTGATGCATGATGGGAGATGTAGTTCCAAAGGACCACCTCACCTTTCATGCCCACCCGTCGCTATGGTGATCAGAAACATGCAATTAGTGTTAACCAGCGGGGCTCTACCTGAAGCTCAACAGGAGGGGATTGGGGGTTTTAGGCTCCAGACCCCACCCCCTCCCAACGTAGACTGTGGGTGGGCCGGATGAGACACAGCCACTCAGATACTGCAGTTTATGGCTGCCCACTAAGGGCTGGTCAGTGGTAATGGTCTGGCGCGTGAGTGGAGTAATTCAGTTTAGCTACCTGGAATGTTTTTATGATTTTATTTTATATTATTATTATTATTATTATTATTATTATTATTATTATTATTATTATTTTACACAAGGATCTCATGTAGCCCAAACTAGCCTGGAATTCCAGATCCCTCTCAGAGTGAGTGTTGGGTTACATGTGTGAGCCACCATGTCCTACCTCTATCTTGGAATTTTAGAAGGGATCTAATACAAAATGGTACGAATGTTTAGGAAAGTTTCTATCAGCGGAGGAAGTGATATTCTGAATGTGAACTAGAGATGTGATGGAGGAGCTGGAGCGATGGTTCAGCACTTAAGTACACTTGCTGTTCTTAATAGAGGGCTGGAATTGCCGTCCCAGCACTTATATGGGGGATCACAGGCTCTATAACACAGTTACAGGGAAATCTGACGCCCTCTTCTGGATTCCTCGGGTACTACAGGCAAAACACTGAAATTTAAAAAAAAAAAAAAACAATTCTAGAAAAGGAGGAGAAGGGAGCGACACCTGCTCCCTTATGTCTCTAGAAACAACCGAGGAGGAATTATGGGAAGGTCCCTGGTTTACAAGCATGGCATTTTGAACATGGGATGGCATTACACCAACTGCTACTTCTGGTCTACTGGGTTGGATCATATAGAATACAGAAAATATCAGTGCTTTCTGGGTCAACAAAACTGAAAAGTAAAATCAAAGAACTGAGTGGGAAGGAAACACCCCCAGACCCCAACTCTTCTCTTTAGTTTGAAGCTCGTCTGTTGTTTACTGGACTCCAGCAAAACTCAAGGTCGACTCTGCTTCACTCCGTATGGGCATGCCTACTCCACCTCCCCAAGTCTGCTTCTTCAATGTTCTGCCTCACCATGAAAAGAGGATTGAAGATTCATACATGGTAGAAACTCAAGATAATGGTTTCTTTCCCACCCTCAATTTCAGGAGTTTCTGCTATTGTTGTCCTTTAAGAAAAATATGCCCTATCAACTAGTTTAGGCTCTGGAATCAGACCACTGACGTTTGCATAATGGTACTTTTGGTTTTTGGCCATGCAATCTTGAACTGGTAAGACTTGGTTTCCTCTACTATAAAATGAACATCTGTATACTCCGTTTTAGACTCTTAGAAACTGATGAGCTGACAAGCTGAAGAGGAGAAGGAACCAGAGCCTCCCCTCTCCCTACCAAGTCCGGGGGAGTGCAACCGAGTTGAGAAGACAGCCACCCTGGGAGACGTCAAAGTAATTGTTATGGAAGAGAAGTTTCTAGTAGTCAAAAGGGAGCCGAGGAAGGCTAGAAAGGGGTGACACAATGATGGATCTCCGACGGTTCTGGGCAGCTTACAGAAAACAGCTTGCTCTAACAGTGGTTTAAAACAACACACTTATGGCTTGTGTGAGCAGGATAAAAGAGGAGGGGACGAGTGTTTAAAGGAACGTGCCCTTTCTGCAGGAATGGGGCAGACCCAGCGCCTGAGTCAAGGCGGAAGTCGGGTGGCAAGGTTGGCCGGCCCCGCCCCTAAGATTCTGGCCCCTGCCCAGGTCTTTGCCTCCTGGGACGGGGGCTGACTTGGCGCTAGCCGTCTATAGAGGGCGGAGGCCTGTAGACTACAGCTCCCGGCATGCACTGCGGCGGGCGGGTCGCTGCACCTGCTCAGTGGGGCTGCCCCGGGCGCCTGGGTATTGATTATTCCATTGTGTGGGACGCCTCGGCTCCAGCCAGTGAATGAGGCGGAGGAGTGAGGGCTAGAAGGAGGAGGGCGAGGAGGAGGAGGAGGAGACAGGGAGCAAGCCAGTGCCCAGGGTGAATCAATGGAAACCCACTCACGAAGCCGGGAAAACACTTCAGCCGCAGCCAAATAGCATTGATTATTTTCTTTCACTTCCCTCACCGCCGTGAATTTATTTATTTTTCCATCTCCGTCCCCGACGCCCCGGAGCGAGCGCTGAAGGGAGGGAGGAGGAGGGGCAAAAAGGAATCAACACATCGGAGAAGTCCCTTCCAAGAGCCGCCCCCTCCCCTCCCCGCCTCGCGCTGCTTGGCGGCCGCGGTTCGACTCCCGTCCCTGCTTCCAGCTGAGGTGTAAGTGCATCGATTTCCGATGCTGCTGGGTTGGGTTTTTTTTTTCTTTTCCTTTTTTTTTTTTTCTTCTTCCTCTGCTTCTCACTCTCCTTCCCTCCCATGCTCTTCCGAATCTCGAGATCGAGGAGAGAGGAGGCGCTGGGAGACTGCTACTGGAGGGGACGGAGAGGGACGGGAAGGGGCTGGGGGAGGGGACTCGGACGGACAGACAGCCGGGACGAAGAGGACAGGAGTGTAGGGGAGAAAGGGCGTGCGAGCCGGAATGGGGAAGAGGTAGGGGTGGGGAAATGGAGAAGAGAAAGATATGGGCCGGCGGGACAGACAGGGTAGCGAGAGCCTAGACGTACCGCGCCGAGCTGTACCAGGAGCGGGGTTCCTGGAGGGAATGGGAGGCTGGGTGAGTGCAAGGGCTCTGAGCTATAGCCGGGAGGGGCCTGCGGCGCAGAGGAGCTCAGCTGGCTGCGGGATGGGGGAGAAACCCGGGCGGGAAGGCTGATGGATGGGCTAGCGCGCCGGGGTGCTGGGTGGAAGGGGGAGTGCATACCTTTAATGTTCATTTTTGCCTGAAGTAGGTGAGGGGAGCTCCATTCACAGTGAAGCGTGCCTGCCCTGCTTCTCCTGCTACCCCGACTCGCCACCCGCTCTCCTATGCCCCTCATCATTTTTTGAGCTCTGGACCACGCTTCTCACTGTGCCTGCGCCCCCACTGATCTGTGGTTGTGCCATTTTTCACTTGGCTCCCCACCCCATCTATATTCAGTTCCGTGTGTCACTGTCTTGACTGTGACACTTCTCATCCGAGTGATCCTTACCACATACCCCTGTCCCTATGTGTCACGCCTAGACTGACTGGTCGGCCATCCACGGCTCTCCTTCAGGGAGGTCTGTCTGCACAACGGTGGCCTTTTCAGCTACTTTGGAGTTTGCTTATCAGCCATGATTGTGGTAGTCTAGGGTCGGGGTCCTGAAAAGTAGGGGATGGAGGGAATGTGTCTACCCCTGATGACTCCAGTGCCCTTTCAGCGTGGGCATGACAGTTTTCTGCTCGCCTTCAGCAGGAAGCCTTGGAACTTCTGGCATTGTTGATCACCTCGTTTGCCATGTGCCTTTGGGTCACCAGTGTGTCCTCTGCCTTTACAGGAGCTTTCCACCACAAGCCTCCTCCTTGCTGACTTCATTTTCCTCCCTTCCCCCACTCTACCATTGTATATATATATATATATTTATCCCCCAGTTTATCTCACCCTGTTGTCATATCCTTTTATCTAATGAACTCCCTTGCATAGTCTCCATCTTTGTTCCCTTTTCTTCTTAGTCTACCAAAGTTGGGTTTTGTTTGGTTGTTTGTTTGTTGTTTTTTTATCCCTTATCCTGTCACCCAGCATTTTAACCCTAGCAGCAGCAGATGCCACGAGCAACGGGCTGATTGAGAGATGGGGGTTATGTTTTGTGAAGGAACATAAAAAGGCCAAGAAATCAATTTAATGGGCTTCCAGGGGCGTGTAACTCCTTCATCAATCAGTTCCATTATGTCAGCTAACTGTCAACTTTAATTTTGTAAGGGGATGTTCTTTAGCTCCACCCCACCTGACTGCCCCCATCCTTCAGTTCATTCTAGATATCGGTGGCCTTTTCTTCACTTTTTAGTTCATTTTCCTCATGGGATCCTGCTATTATTCTCTTTGGACTTAGCAACATTCTTTATGAGACAGGTTTTATTATTCTCAGAAAACCTATCTTATGCAAGGGCCATGTTCATTCAGTCGAAAGAATGGTAAACGTGGATAAAGGACTTGGAGAGTTTATCGTGGGTTTAAACCCATCATTATTTTTTCCAGACTCCAGGAGCTTAAAAGGATAAAAAGATGAAGTAGATATGGGCAGCTGGTGGAAGCGGGAGAACACATGGGTTAAAGAAATGCATGGCCAGAGGAAATGAAGAAATCTATACGCGATGAGGAGGGAAAGGGAAGAACTGAGAAGCGATTAATGAAAAACTGAGATAATTAAATAAATAAATGAGTTAATAGCTGTACAGGAGCAAAGAGAAAGATGATAGAGTATTCCTAAGGAGGGGTCAACAAAAGCAATATGAAATGAGTCTGGTGGTGGAGTGGGGGAAGGGAAGAATTAAGGAGAAGATGAGGTGGAACAGAGTATGGTACAAAGGTAAAGGGGTGCGAAGGAAGGCAGGGGTGCTGGAGCAGATCAGAGCCGCGCAGAGCCCTGGACAGGGAGAAGAGGAAAGAGTGGGGCATCAAAGGAGACAAATGCCTCCAGTGCACAAGACCAAGGCAAAGAGGGAGCCCTGCAGGGGGTGAGCAATTTGGAAAAAATGGCTCCGCAGCCTACCACTGGGCCCTGAAAGAGAGATGCTTGTGAGGAAAAAAAAAATTACAGAGATGAAGAGAGACAGAGAATCTCGCCAGCATTCATTCCGTCAGCCCCATCAGTCACTCTGTATTTTATTGCCAAGCCAGGAGAACACAGCAAAGAGATGAAAGAGTAGAATTCCCATTTACTTCAAATGACAGGAACTTGAATCTTCCCAGCCCCCTGAGAACCAAAGACTTCAAGCCTCTGATGTCATAAATTGCTGGGTTGCCTTGGCAACAGGGACAGGGTCCCTCCTCCATGATGTCAGAGGCAGCTGGTGTTACCATATTGAGACCCATATAGGGACAAGTTGCCCCTCTGCATCACATGTAGCACTGGGGTCTGGATAGAATCATATCTGTAGACTCCTGTCTGTAGCAGTGACTTTGCTTCTCTGGAGCTGGCTATTCTTAGCTCAGAACAACTGTCACAGACTACTTTGTGAGTGTGTCTGAGGCTTGCTAGATCCTGACAGAAAGAAGCAAGAGGAAGTGACCTCAAGAGGCAGTGGGCATCGAGGTTGAAATGGTAGGGTAGAGAGGCAGGCAAAAAAGGAAGAGAACTAAAAATGACAGCCACAGAACAGGAAAGAAGGCTTTGTGAACCGGAAGGAGAGCTGCTGAAAGCATCCCAGGGAACTGGCTCGGGTTTAGGAGGGAAAGCCAAAGCTGGGAATTCAGAGGAGCAGAGCAGAGTGTAAACTGAGGCACAGAATGTGGAGGCAAGGCAGGAAGTGCTGGAGGGCACAGTTGTGTAAGACTGAAGCTGTCAGGCCCTTGTGTTTTGAGAGACCGGAGTAGGAGATACAGGACTAGTC
Source organism: Dicrostonyx torquatus (assembly GCA_028555095.1). Lineage (NCBI taxonomy): Eukaryota > Metazoa > Chordata > Mammalia > Rodentia > Cricetidae > Dicrostonyx > Dicrostonyx torquatus. The sequence goes on along the minus strand of JAQHUG010000370.1, from coordinate 908,304 downwards.
AGCTGGCTTCTGAACAGTGGCTGCTTCTACCCACTTTCTTCCTTTTTTGCAGGGAGAGTGGGTTGGAGGGTTGAGGCAAGGTCTCACTCTGTAACCCAGGCTGACCTGGAACTTGAGATTGTCCTGCTACAGTCTCCTAGGTTCTAAAATTTGGGGTCTGAGCCACCATACCTACCTCTGGTTTCTAATTGCTCTGTAACATTTCGCAGTATCTGTTACACAGATATTCATAAATACCTGTTGAGCAGATGTTCAGTGAGAGTTGTCCTGACTCCCGACCTGCCTCCTAGGCCTCAGTCTACATACATAGCCAAGCTGGGAAATCAGAAACGGGGGAAAGGCCAGCAGACCAAAGAGGGGCGGTGTTCAGGCTGAGGCTAAAACTGAATCAGCCGTACTCAGACACACGCATACACGATGACCACCAAAGTTCATAAATCAATACAGACCCACCTTAGACACCTGTCTTAAAGGGGTTACAAGGACGTGAACACTGGCCAAGTGGGTCAGAAGATAAGAGATAGGAATTAACTGCTGCCCAAACCTTGGTGTAAACAACCCTGTAGGAAAATACCTTAACATCTGACTGCTGATTGTTGGGGAAAATGGTGAGATACAGAGCTCACTTTGAGTGTCAGAGTGAAGCTGCAGAAGGAAGCCTTCCAGGAGAAAGGGGCATCAAACCAGGGCTTTAGGACGTGTCCTGTTCCTGCACGAAAAAGGCAGAAGACCCTGAATGAGATAAGGAAAATGGCAGAAGAGACAAGGAAGAGAGAGCGTCTGGCTTATAATAAGCAAGCCCTGGCAGCAGAAGGGGCTGGAGGTGGGGTGGCAGTGAAGGGGGAGGACAGTGGCAGCTATGTGTACTGTCAGCAGCCGCCGCAGACTTGGGCAGCTCATATTTTGCAGCAGGTGACAAGCTGTCGACACGGCGGTCCTTTACCTCACTGTTAGAAACTCATTTCATTGATTTTTCCATCTTTCTTCTCAGACTCCTCACACTAAGCTTCGGGCATCCCACCACCCGCTTTCCCAGGGCCCCTGTGCTCTCTGGAAGCCTCAGTGAACTCACTGCCTACCAATCCCTTCTCCACCCACCCCTGGCTGGGGAGGCAGGGGTGAAAGAGATCATGTCCAGATGGTGGGTCTACTCCTGTGTTAAGCTTTACTGGTGGGATGGGAAGTCTTTTTCTTTCTTTTTTTTTTTCTTTTTCTTTTTCTTTCTTTCTTTAGCTTTTTCTTGAGACAAGGCTCTGCTGTCTAGTTGTAACTAGCCTGGCACTTGCTACAAAAACCAGGCTGGCCTTCACTGACAGTGATACTCCTACCTCAGCCTCCTGAGTCCTGGATTCTTTATCTTTTTTTGTGTGTGTCTGTGGGGGGTCTCATGTAGCCCTCAAACTCACTACATAGCAGTGGCTGGCCTTGCATTCCTGCTCTTTATTGCCTCTCCCTCCCAAATCCCAGGGTTACAAGCAAGCAGCATTGTACGTGCTTCTTTCCTTTCTGTTTCCTGTGAAAGCAGCTCAGCACCCCTCAGCATACTGGAGTTTCCTCCTGTGTTTCAGCAGGAATACAGGATTGGCTCAGAACTAAAGTTCAGGCCATCCACCAAAATGACGTATGTGTCGGGACATACACCATGAGGAGACCATATTGTTCAGGGTGTGTGCATAGAGGGTCTGTAGCACGCAAGCGCCAAGCTGGTGGGGCAAGATGTCTGTGAGCCATCATTTTAGCTTAAGTGTGGACGTTTCCCCAGTGCAGCCTCCAGTCTCAGCTAATGCCCCTTGTCCTCTCCCTTTGGGACTGGCTTGAGGGAAAGGTCAAGCGTTGGTTGCCAGTCATCTGACTTCTTAATGAAGGAAGGCAGGGGATTGGACTGTTTCCTCAGAGGAAAAACATGGAGTAAATTCCTTTCCATACTCAAAATGGTCATTCCTTGTTGGCTATACAAGCCAGAGGCCCTCTGCCCCTTCCCTCCAATCCTCTCATCCAGTCTCCCCTCTTCCCTGCTTTAGAGCTATCTCATCCCATGTTTGGAAACTCGGCCTGCTCAGGTCACAGGCACTCTTCTTCCACCTCTGGCTTCTTCAGACTCTGCGGTTTCTACAAACCCAGAGATACATCCTGGTGCCTTAGGAACTGAAGTGCGCTGGAGACTGGGAAAGAAAAGAGCAGATAAGATAAAGCAGGGGTATTGGACAGTCAGTCACGGGGGAGCATGGCGCACACGGGCCTGTGTCTCAGCACTTGTGAGTGGAAGCAGGACTCAGAGTTCAAGGTCACCTGCCACCAAGGCCAGCCCGGGACTCTTTTAAAAGTTCTGGACAGCCTGGGCCATAAGAGTGGGGTGAAGATGGAAGACGTGACTTTGAGATGAGAGGGGTCCCACGAAGAAGGAGGAAGGGTTGTGTGGATAGGAACAGAACCTCAGAGAAAGCGGATAGTCTGAACCCTTCCCTACCCCTCTCATGCAAGCCAGACAGCCCAAGAGGAGGGAGAGTGCCTTAACTCAGCTCCAGGTCAGTCCTGAGTTCGAGCCATGCTGGTTATGATCCTTATGGGAGGAACTGAAGTGGGAAATGAACCAATATAATGAAGTCACTGCTTTTTGTTTGTCTTTGCTGGTTTCCCCGGGAGATTTGGCCAGACAGGGTAGTGTGGGGGAGGAGAAGGACATCAGAGGGGAAGGGCAGGGGAAGGGTGCCAAAGAGGACAGAGAGAAGGAAATGTGAAGGACAGGACAGACACCGTACAGAGGGCAATGAATGGAAGTAACACAACCCAGAGCTGAAGGCAAAAGGAGACAGCAGAGAAACATAAGAAACAGGGAGAGAGGAGAGAGATGGACGGAGGAGAGAACAATGGGGCCAGAAGGAAGACGAGGGGAAAGGGCGACAGAGAGGTGGAATGTGATGGCGAGCAGGAGGGAAGAGCGTGGTCAGAGCTGTGAAAGCTGCAGCTGGTGGGGCCAGTGGGCGGGGCCTCATCTCCATCTCTAATGGCTGTGAAATGAGGTTAGCTCCATTAGAAGCAGCGAGAGTGTAACGAGATCACACTCATTAGGGCTGGGCCATCCAAGTAATTACCACCACCCCAAACACTCTGCGCCAGCCGCCAGCCGGCCACCAAGCACTTGCAGGCACACACACACACACACAGCACACCACATGATGCAGAACGGAAAGCTAGGTAGGGCCAATAGCCGTGTGAGCCCCGCACTTTACAGCATGCCTGCCTGAGCTTAGCACATTTACTAACCCCCACAGAGGTGCCCCAATAGGTCTACACCTAGGCCACCTACCCCACCTGCCACACACACAGTCAAAGAGCAATCATTTCAAATATTCCCCCATCAGGAAATAAGGCATGTGCCTAGAGAGTGGTGGCTATTTTATTGACTGATCACACCCAAAGTTGTCGTCTTAAAAGGGGACAAAACTCTATGACATATCACTTGCCATTCTTTATAGCATGTGAAAAAACCTGATCTGAGGCTTTAGGCCACATGGCTGGGGTCCTTTCCTTACCACAGACTAGAACCAGATCTATCTGACTGCAAAGGGAGTCACCTCCAGCCCCAAGTCTGGGTTTTTTTTGGTTTTTGTTTGTTTGAAGTCACATCACTCTGCTTGATGGAGTTCATGTACTAATGTGGATACACATGTAGACTTTTAACTTGTTGAAAATTATTTTTCCTTGTGTGTATATGTAGGTCAGAGGTCAACTCTGTGCAGTTAGTTCTCTCCTTCCATCTTAATGTAGCTTCTTAGGATCAAACTCAGGCTGTCCAGCATGTACCATCTGATGAGCCTTCTCTCCAACTTTGAATTTAAAGAGACATAAATAGACATCAATCAAAGAGCCCTCCCTAGCCCCAGCTTCTTGTACAGACAGAGTGACCACCTTGCACCTTCAGGCCCAAAGAGGAGCAAAAGCTAGTTCCAGGACAGTCAGGGCTGTTACACTGAGGAAAACATACAAAAAAGGCCTCTCCAGACTGCATGCTAGCTAAAAGCAGAGGCCTTGGGGCCAGGCCATCCAAGGTCCAAGTACAGCCTACTTTATTATATCATCATCCTCCTCATCATTGAGATGGCCTCACTATGTAACTCTGGCTAACTTCAAACTCAGTGATACACCTGCCTCCGCCTCCCTAGTGTTAGAATGCCAGGATTAAAGGTGTGTGCCACCATGCTGGCTACTTCCTTTAAAAAGAAAATATGTAATATATATCCATGTATATAAACATTTATTTGTATATATGTATACATACATAAAACATTTGTGTGTGGGTATATAAGCACACGAGGGGGTGCACGCACACAAACACACCAGGAAATCATCTGTTCTCTCTCTTCACCATCTGGGTCCCGAGAATCGAACTTGGGTCATGAGGTTTGGCAACAGGTGCCATTACCCACTGAGCCATCTTGCCGGCCCGTGATCCTGCTTTCTAAAAGAGACTTTAGAAATCACTGACCTCCTCTCAGTGTGTGTCCATGATTGTGAACTGGGATGAAGAGGTGTCTGTACTGTTGTCAGACTGTAGTGGATGGTCAGTGTTGTGATACCTGCCGGGGCGCCACGTAGCCCCTGTCACACAACAAATGTTTAAAGATGTTGGCTATTGTGACCAGGAATGCATCTCAGTGGTTGTATGCTTGTCTAGCATATACCAGACCCTATGTTAAAGATGTCAGCATTGTAGTTACTACAGCTACAGGTGGAGCATCCTCAATTCGAGAGAGACAGAGACAGCACACCACAATCTAAAATGAAAATCATGTTTTGTGTGTGTGTAGATAGATAGATAGATAGGTAGATAGATAACTTTTAAACATACAGTGTCACTTATGGGTTCTTGATATTACTGACAGAAGAATTTAAAAACAAAGCTGGGTGTGTTGGCACACTCCTTTTAATCCCAGCCCTCAGGAGGCAGAGGCAGGCTGGGTCTCCATGAATTCAAGGCCAGCCTGATCTACCTATGGAGTTCCAGGTCAACTAAAGCTTTGAGATTCTGCCCTTGGGGGGGAAAAAAAATTGGGCTGGAGAGATGGCTCAGTGGTTAAGAGCACTGCCTGCTCTTCGAAAGGTCCTGAGTTCAATTCCCAGCAACCACATGGTGGCTCACAACCATCTGTAATGAAGTCTGGTGCCCTCTTCTGGCCTGCAAGCATACATGCAGACAGAACACTGTCTACATAAATAAATAAATAAATCTTTAAAAAAAAAAAAAGTTTAAGGTGGGCAGTGTTGGAGCTTACCTTTGATCCCTGCACTCCAGAGCTAGAGGTAGGTGAGTTTGAGGCCAGCCTGGTCTACAAAGTTCCAGAACAGCCAGGGCTGTTACACAGAAAAACCCTGTCTCGAAAAACAAATAAACAAAAAAACCCAAAAAGAAAAATAAATCAAAATGGTCTTAAAGCTTGAGGGCCATTTCATTCAAATGTGAGAGAAAAATGAGAGGACAGGCGAGCTGAAAATCTGGGTAGCTTTAACAGAAAGGGGGTGGGACAGAAGAGCAGCGCGACTTTTGAGTTTATAGATCGATCGGCTAGCTGTAGGTCTGCAAGCCATTGTGGATGTTGCAGGACTTCAGAGAAAACAGTGGGAAAGCCCAGAGTTAGAGCAAGCACTCTTAGGATGTTGGCAGGTGTCCAAAGAAGAAATAGAAAGGAAAAGTTAGACTTCTGAGCCAGAACTCAGGAATGCAGTCAGCCCCAGCAGTGAACATCTGTAAACAGCTGCATTAAAGGAGGGGCTTCTGGAACTAAGTAAGGTAGCACATCGAAGGGATAATTCTCCCATTTCCTTAGCTTGTCTTCAGGTGAATCCGCTTTCCTAACGGTTGGTATCCTGGTCAAGTGATTGACAGGCTAAGTTGGATTTAAGGGAGAGGGCAAGAGCATGCAATGTTCTAATATTTAAGGCAAATCAGAATGTCTCGTCTCCACCCAGGGCCAGAGGAAGAGCCCAGATTCCATTCCTCTGAACAAGAAGAAGTAGTTTTCCTGTGTGGTCTTTAACAAGTTCTGCTGCCTCCACCCTTTCCTAAGGTAATGGGAGGTGGAGTCCGTCTCGGAGCCCTCCAAGCCTGCCAGTGCCTGTCAGCTGCCTAACATCAGCCAGGGGGAAATTTGGTTTTGGTTTTTTGTTTGTTTGGTTGTTGTTTTTTTTTAAGTTTTGGAAGTTTGTTTCATTTTTTTTGTTTTTCGAGATATGGTCTCACGTAGCTCTGGCTGGTCTAAACCAGGCTGTCTTTGAACTCATAGCGATCTATATGCCTGTGTGCACGTGGGTGTGGATGCTTGTATTGGAGCCCCTGAAGCTAGCTAGTTACAGAGGATTGATGCGGCTGTGTGGATGCTGGGACCCTCTGCAAGGACAGCAAGTGTTCTTAACCCCTTTGCCAGCTCCCCAGCCCCAGAAGGAAGAGGGAAGTTCTCCACAGCATTTGAGAATGCCTGTGTTATGCCTATGATCCATACACATACTGCAGGTATAGGCAGTACTAGAATCCCAGTGCTGCTCAAAAACTCATTCTAAAACGTTTTGGTCTTCCTCTTTTGGTTTCTTATTTGTTTGAGACAAAGTCTTAACACTAGGCTAGACCCAAACTCTCTGTCCAACTCAGGCTGTCCTCAACTCATGGCAATCCTTCTGTCTCAGCCTCCTGAATGTTGGGACTACAAGCATGGGCCACCAAGCCCAGGAGAGTTTGGTTTGTTTATGTCATTTAGTGCTGACTATTACCCAAGACCCCATGCACATAAGGCAAGCACTCCCCTATAGTATATACCCACCCCTACTTTGAGTTCTTAGAATAGAGATATCCAAACTGTAGTAGTTGCTATAATAAATCTACTTATTTATTTTATTTAGTAGTGGTTGGGATTGAACCAGGTCCTCATGCATGTTAGACGAGTGTTTTACCACTGAGCTGTTTTTTATTTATGCATTTATTTTTGGTGTTTTGAGCCAGGCTTCTATGTAACTGTGTAGCCAAGGTTGGCCTTGAACTCCTGTACCTTTTGTTTCTGACTCCTAAGTGATGGGATTACATGCGTACACCACCATGCTTGGCATTTTTTATTTTGAGATAGGGTCCCACAGTTTTTGCCCAGACAGGCTCAAACATACAATCTTCCTGCCTCAGTCTTCTGGGATTACAGGCAAGGCTGTTATAGTAGTATTTAAATGACATTATTACATCACACAAATGTAGACAGAAGTTTCTGTCCCGCTCGGTCCTGCAGCTGTTCAGTCCCATGGAGGCTTATATTAATTATAAACTGTTTGGTCTCTTAGCTCAGGCTTATTATTAACTAGTTCTTACAACTTAAATTAACCCATAATTCTTGTCTATGTTTGTCGCATGGCTTAGTGCCCTTTCTCAGTGCAGAATTCTCATCTTGCTTCCTCTGCATCTGACTGGTGACTGTTGTTGATAAAACCTTGTAATATTTTGCCCAGACACATATGCTAATTTATGGTTCATTTCTGAGATTAGGGGAATGTTAATCTGAGTATTCCATTACTGTAACAAATCACATCCTCACAAACTATGTTAGCCACACACAAGCTCACATCAAATTGAAAAACCAGAAAAACTGGAAGAGACCTTACAGTCTGACAAACTTAAAGAATCTTTCAGAGCTACCTTACACCTGGATCAAGCATGATGGTTGAATCTGAGTGTTAGGGCACCAGCCTCTGCCGCCTCACTTCTGAGTGCTCCTATGAAAGGGTTCTTTCTGAGCAGGCTTCGTGTTGCCTTCCAAGCTTGAGGCATGCGGAACACGTGGCCTTCTGAGTCACTCCAGTGCACACACAGTGGGAGTTGAGAGAAGGCTCAGAAGCTAATAGTATTGCTGTTCTTCGGGAGTTCAGTTCCTAGTCCCTGCATAGGTGCAGCTGTCAACGCCTCCATCTCCAGCCCCTGGGGGAACTGACACTTTTCCCCACCCAGCAACCTCACACACAGACACACACATATACAGCAGACCTGTGTACCAGAGCGGCCATGCTCTGTCCTAGGACATCTAACATCTGAGTCATCAAGGGAAATACCCTGTCAGCATGCTCTTCTCCTAGATACTCACCCCAGCTAGAGGTGAACACACCTCTGAAAACTTTGTCCCTGTTAGTGTGTGTGGCTTCAGCCCGCAGCTGCCCTTCCACCCTGTCGCCTTCCCACCCACCTCCATCTTCCTCTAAGTCTTCCCTTTTCTCTTCACATCTCACTGGCTTCCCTCAAACCCACCCTTAAGCTTCTTGCAAGATATAAAAGAGCCTCCTAGTAGCCTTCCTCACCCTAGGGACGGCCGCCACCCAGTCTGGAAGATATGCAGTATTTACGTATGCAAATCAACATGCAGCTGTCACCACACCTTGGCCTCTGCAGCCTTTCTTCTGCTTATTTCACTTTCCTCCGCACTCATTTCCCTCTCTCACACACAAAGTAAGCACTTTTTAAATATTCATGAGGATGGGTGATCAGTGGGAAGGTGGGTAGAATCAAAATGGAAGCTGGGACAGTGCACTTTCATTTCCCTTCTAAATTCAAGGAATTATCATTTTAAATGCTACGGAAGCTGGGCCTTGCCTGATACAAGCCTGTGATCTCTGTGCTTGGGAGGAGCACAAGTTTTGGGCTTGCCTGGGCTACAGAGTGAATCCAAGGCCACCCAGAGCAACTTAGATCCTGTCTCAGAAAATAAAGAGGGCCAGCAAGTAGTACGGTTCAGTGCATAAAGGCACCTGTTGCTAGGTCTGATGACCCACACTGGGTGCCTGCATCTACACACACACATAGAGACACAGAAACAAACACAGATACACTGAGACACAGACATACATACACAGAGTAAATATAAAAAATATTTATAGAAGATTGAAATTTCAGGGGCTGGAGAGATGGCTCAGTGATTAAGAGCACTGACTGCTTTTCCAGAGGACCCAGGTTCAATTCCCAGCACCCACAGGGCAGCTCACAACTGTCTATAACTCCAGTTCCAGGGGACCCAACATCCTCACACAGATATACATGCAGGCAAAACACCTATATACATAAAATAAATAATAATAAAGAGGCTGAGACAGAACATAAAGAATATATTTTTAAAAAACTAAAATTTCCTTTTAAAAAATAATAAAATCAAAGGAGGGGTTGGCTGGGCATGGTGGTATACATATTTAATTCTAGTACTTGGGGACAGCCTGGTCTTTAGAGAGAGTTCCAGGGCTATATGATAAGACCATGTTTCAGGAAAGGAAGGTGGGGGATGGCTCAGCAGTTGACTGCTTTTGGAGAGGACCCAGTTCCCATCACCTATGTCTGCAGACTCACAATTGCCTGTAACTCCAAATCTAAAGGGGATCCCATGTCTTTGGTCTCCACCAGCACCTACACTCACACACATTGGCACACACATGTACAGACTTAAAACTAATAAAAACAAACCTTTAAAATAAAAGGTCTGCATATGTAGCTCAGTGGGAGCATGCTTTCTTCTTGAGGCCCTAGATTCGGTGCCTACAACCACAAAAATAAAGGAATGTGGGGCCAGCAGTGGTCACACACACCTTTAATCCCAGCACTTGGGAAACAGAGGCAGGTGGATCTCTGAGTGTGAGGCCAGCCTGGTCTACAGAGTGAGTTCCAGGACTGCCAGTGTTGTTACACAGAGAAATTCTGTCTCGAAAAATAAAATAAAGGAATCCATTAAAAGTAAATGCAAGGAAAAAAATAACAACATCTTGAAATTTGCAGGCAAATGGATGGAGCTAGAAAACATCATTTTGAATGAGGTAACCCAGACCCAGAAAGACAATTATCACATTTACTCACTCATAAGTGCTTTTTAAACATAAAGCAAAGAAAACCAGCCCACAAATCACAATCCCAGAGAACCTAGACAACAATGAGGACCCTAAGAGAGACATACATAGATCCAATCTACAAGGGAAGAAGTAAAAGACAAGATCTCCTGAGTAAATTGGGAGCATGGGGACTTTGGGGGAGGGTTGAAGGGGAGAGGAGAGGCAGGGAGAGGAGCAGAGAAAATGTAGAGCTCAATAAAAATTAATAAAAACAAACAAAAGTTCAGACCTCAGCATTAGCTGCTTCACCTAGCCTGAGGCTGAGCTTTGGCAAGCTTCCCGTTCCTGCTCTGAAATGAGGAGTGTCTCCAGACCCAGCAGCCAGGTAAGAGCTGGACAAGGAGCTCAGGGTGGAGCCCTCAGCTAGCATACACAAGGCCCCACATTTAACCTCCAGCACAAGAACAAGCAAAGGCCAAATAAGACTTGAACTCTGCCAACCACGCGTGGTAACCCAGGCCTATAATCCCACTTGAGTTGAGGCACAGTAGTCCACTGCCAGCCTGGGCTTTAGAGCAAAATCCTGCCCACCCACCCGGCCATCCTCATCAAGAGACACAGCAGGAGGGGTGTCAGCCTTACCTCAGACGGTGTGCTCTACCCCAGGGGAGGAGACAGCCAGCACAGACCTCACTGACACCCAGGCCATGCACATTTTACATTGCCTTTTCTGGTCCTCATGTCATTACTCCCCTTTTTCCACATGAGGAAATAGTATGGATAAGCAGCTTACCAAGGTTGACAGCTAGTGAGTGGTGGAACCAGCAGGATCGCGGTCTGCACGGATCTTAGCCCATGCTCTTCCACCTTAAACTGTAAAGTTCTGGGCTGGGAGTATCTCACTGCTTGAGTTGTTGCCGTGTCTGTGTGTGTCTGTCTGTGTGTGTATGGCCTCCAGCAACACACAAAAAAAGTAGCTAGCTGGGACGCTCACGTGCACACACATACACACTTCACGAATTGACTCTAAGGGAAGGCTGACTGAAGACAAAAATGTTTGGAAAGCTGACGTGAAAATCATGGTATGCAGATTTTAAGTAAGTGTAATGCTGCTTCTCTGGCAGACTTCCACAAAACCTTTTGTCCTTTAATGAGCCTGAGGAAATGGAGAGGGGCCGGCTTTGCTTATTTGAGGGGATCCGGAATTTGGTGATGTTCCCTCTGGGACTACTAGGGAGCAGTGGTGTTTCTTTTCCTCCTAGTCGTACCCAATTCTGTGGGCTAGCCTGGGCTCCCTGGCCTGTCATTGAGAGCTGAGTCTCCCCTTCCTCTGACTGCATTTCAGTACTGTACCGTCCCCCACCCTCAGCACTAGTAATTCTCGAGGTGTCTCCAGTTGCGGGGTCTTCCTCTTGTTCTCTGCAACTTCAAATCTAAGCCTTCCTGTCTCTGCCTCCTGGTCTCACTTCCGCTCTCTGGGTCTTAATGTGAGTAATTATGACTGCCTTGCGTTTGGGGGACATTAATTCCCGCCGTGCTTTTTTGTTTTGTTTTTGTTGGTTGGTTTTTGTTTTGGTTTTTCTGTGTAGCCTTGGCTGTCCAGAAACTCACTCTGTAGACTAGGCTGGCCGTGAACTCACAGGGATCCGCCTGCCTCTGCCCCAGTGCTGGGATTAAAGGTGTGCGCCACCACCGCCCGGCTCCTGCCTTGCTTTGAAAGCATTGTCATGCTTTCCTTCCCAAGGAACCCGCAGACAGAAAAACCAGGTGGAAGGCGAGGGGCTTGGAGCATTGGGCCACAAGACGGAGGGCCATTTTAGAGCTGGTGATCCATCTTTCTGGGCAACTACGCCCTCAGAACTCTCCACCCTCCCTTGGCTCCAGGACTCCCTCCTTCCACCACCACCACCCCCATCCCACCCCTGTGGTGGCAGCAGCCTTGTAATTTAAAGCTCTCTCTGTCGCCTCTAATGTGATCCTCTCGTTTTATTGACTCTCTCTGCCGTCTGTGGCGCCCTTCCCATCAATCTCTGCTCTAATCACACTGTCGCTGCTGCCTCCTCGGCAGCCCCTCTGCTCTGCAGAGGCCCGGCCCTTTCCTCCCCTGTCCCCCACCTCCAGAACACAGCCGCCTTCTCTCCCATTCCTTCTGAGCCATCATGTCGGGTTGGTACAGTTGCCTTTTTCCTTCACCCTCCTTTGACACTCCTTTAAGAGCTGCTCTTAAGAAATGCTGGGAATCCCGGGAAGAAATGAGCAATGGCAGAGGGACAGAGTGAACATGAATCTTGGCCTGAGGGTAGCAGGTTAGGTGGGCTTTTAGAGGCTTCCATACCAAATCCAGTTCAAGGCAAGAAGGGCAAAAGAAAAAGGAAAACTGACCTGGAGCTCCAGAGAGAGGAGATGAGAGATAGAGGGAAATGGAAGGATTAGAAGTTGGGGGGGGGGCACCCTGACCACAACAGTCTAATAAATAGTGTGTGGTGGGAGAAACACTGAGGAAAAGGGGACGGGGTGGGGGATAGGTAGGGGTGCACGAGGCAGAAATAAATTTGCAGTTGAATTTTTTCTTCTATAGAGGAGGGGTAGGTTGGACGGTAGGGGAGAGATTTGCAATTTTAAACAGCCACCAGCTGACCTGCCCTTGCGGGTCTCACCCAGAAGCTGGCCAAATGATTTGTCCTTAGCAGTCAGTAGTCCTTTTCTAGAGTGAGAGCTGAGACAGAGGGACCCTGGGACTTACTCCAGTGTCTGAAGTAGCGTTGTGAGTCCAGAGCCGAGAGGGAGCAAATACTTGTAAGCAGGGCTGTCCTGCTGCCAAAGCACTCACATGTCACCCTCAGCTCTCCTGTCAGGTCGGCTAGTAAAATGTGGTGGGGTCCAACGCTCACAAACCAACAGACTTAGCTTCCTCTGTCCCACCAAGGGTCTTTAGGAAGAATGCCTTTCTCCAGGGAAAGCCAGGGTTCCTACTTCACTAGAAATCTACACCCCACCCCCAACCCCGCCCTGTTTCTTCACTTCCCTTTTGATTTCTCTCCTCAACCCTTTTACCAGGTACTTATTTGCATCTCATTAGCATACTAATCCTGCCTGAAAGAATTCCTTGAAGGTTCTGACTCACACCTAGCTGGATTGACTCCCAGTCAGAGAAGGGGGTGGAAATAGGCTTGAAGGTAGCATGGCACCCGGACCAAGGACCATATCAGATCTGGGAGCCTGGAGATGAGGGTTAAAAATAACCCAAGGAAAAGAGGCCACCTCCTCACCCTTTCTCTGAAGCGGTGCGGCCTCATACAGAAGTTGGAGAGGAGTTAGATAACCGCTTAGGGAACCGATCATTTGGAGGAAGATAGGAAGGAGCCTCTATGACCTTATCCACAATTCCTAATTCCTAGCTCTTTGGAGACCACTAATTCTACCTGTTTTATGTCTACATACAAACACACACATGGAGGTTGGGGAATAGACAGTGTCTCGTGTATCCTATGCTGGTCTTGAACTCACAGTGTAGCCAGGACTTCTGATCCTCCTTCCTCTACTGCCACAGTAGTGGGATTATAAGCATGAGCCTATCCCCATTGCTCCTGAGAGGGGAATTGAGCCCAGGACTTCCTGCATGCTAGACCATCATTCTAACAGCTGAGCTGTTCCCACCATTTTGGAGCCTGGTTACTATCAGTGGCACCTTTAAACCCTGAGACTGTCTTGGCTTCCTCATCTCTAAATACAAATGCTGTGAGGTGAAGTGAGATGCTGGTGCGTGTCTTTAGCTGTTACCAAGCCCATGCTGTAAAATCTTTCATAGCTGCTAGGACCGTGATTACGAGGACTTACTACTAACGTGTTTACCTCCAGTTTGGAGAGGAGAGAGCTACAAAGGAGCTACTATCTCCCAGCGAGCCAAGGAAATTCCTCTGCCTCCGCGTGTCCCAACCAGTCTAGATCAGGAATGCCCTGGAGAAAGATGTGTGCTAGGGAAAGCGAGAAGACCTCTGACAAGGGGCCAGCCCTGAAGGGTTTTCTCGGGGTTCATTCATTTGAAAGATATCTATTAGCATGATGGCACGTGCCTGTAGCCCCAGCACTTGGGATTCAGGGTTATTCTCAGCTACTCGAATATAAGGCTAGCCTGGGTTCTATGAGAACTGGACTGTGTCTGTGTAATCATAGAGAAATAGAAAGCAGATAGAATCTCTCATGGAACTAACCTTCTGGAAGGGAAGTAAGGAAGTCGGGAAATGTTTTTCACTAGGCCGTGAAAACTCTGAGGGCCGGTCTGCCAAAGGTGGACATGAATGTCAAGGAGTCCCCAGACAGACTAAGCTCTTGGACAAGGACCAAGAAAGAGAGGGAGAAAGTGTGGTGGGGAGAGAGGCGGGGAAGGCTGGCTGGCTGGCTGGCTGGCCAGTGGGCTAAAACCAGGCAGCTTGGGGGAGACTGTAAAAGTGGACTTTCTGGCAGGTAGGACTTTGCAGATCACGGGAAGGGTATGCATTTTATTGAGTGCAATGAGAAACCCCTGATGGATTTTTAAGTAGGATGGAGTATGATTTACATATTTTAAAGAGAAGTATAAGGGCTGAGAAGCCGGCTCAATGGGTAAAGGTGCGTGCTGCTCTACATGGCAGCCCGAGTTCCGTCCCCAGGACCCACACAGTAGAGCAGAGAAGAGTTATTTTCTCATCTCCACATGTGTGCCATGCCATACACACACACACACACACACACACACACAAGTAATTTTCTGAGACAACCATGTGGGAGGGCTAAAGACGTAACTCAGTTGATAGAGTGTTTTCCTAGAAGTCACAAAGCCCTGGGTTCAATTCCCAGGACTGCATGAACTAGGCATGGTGGTGCACACCTGTAATCCTAGCAGAGGTAGAAAAGAATCACAAGTCCAAGGTCAGCCTGAGTTATGTGAGAGCCTGTCCAAAAAGAAAAGGAAAAAGAAAAGAAAATTATAACCTAAAGTTTATTGTAAAACATTCTGAACCAGGCGGTGGTAGTGCACGCCTTTAACCCCAGGACTCTGGAGGCAGAGGCAGGTGAATCTCTGTGAGTTTGAGACCAGCCTGGTCTACAAAGTGAGTTCCAGGACAGGCTCCAAAACTACACAGAAAAACCCTGTCTCAAAAAACAAACAACAAACAAACATTTTGAAAAGTGGAAAATTGGTGAGGAGACAAATGAAACAGACTGCCCCTGAGTTGACTGGCGGCAGATGAAGGGTTTCCTCACAAACGTTTGGCGGTTCTTGTAGTTAAAAATGAAGTGGTCACTCTGGCTGTTAGAGAGAGACACTAGATTGCAGAAGGCAGGAGTGGAAATGAGCAGTCCCTCTGTTAGATCAACTTAGAGAGGTAACAGTGGCGTGGGCCAAGATGATGCTGTGGAGGAAGATGGTGGGCGCGGGGTCTGATGCATCCTGGAGCTTGCTGTGGAAATTTGCAGATGGGGTGGACATACCTAAGCAGAAGGGTGAGTGGTACCAGATTTGAGATTGCAAGACAGAGAAGAAGAGCCAGTTCGGAAATCAATAGGGAGTTCTAATTTTAGACACGTTAATTCTTAGGCCTGTTAAACTTCAAGTTGGCATGAGGGCACCTGAGTCTGGTGCTCTGGGAGCATGACAGGACCAGAGAGTCCAGATGTTCGGTCTTGCGGGGGACCCTGGGATCTCATGACATTGCTCTCTCCATGCTTCCTGCAGGGTCCTGGCTTTCACGCTGAAATGAACCCTCGGCAGTCCTCCGTCTACCATGGCTACCCTTAACTCCGCCTCTTCCTCCAGTGCTGTTCCTTCCCCTGGGCATGATGCTCTGTCCCCACCTCCGGACACCTCCTCTAGCACCTCTGATCTTGTCACCAAAGATCCCCCTGATGCCCCCGCCACCTCTGAAAGTGTAAGGTCCTCAGAGCCAGGGGCAGAGCATCTGGAGTCAGGCTGTGGCCTTGTTCCACCAAAGGAGATTGGAGATCCCCAAGGAGAGCCTGGCTGTGGTCACATCCCACCAAAGGACCTCGGGGTGGCAAAGGAGGAGGAGGAGGAGGAAACAACCCTTCCTTTGGACCTAAGCAACCACTTATTCTTTGCAGCTGGGGGCAAGGCCTACCTACTGGCCAAGTTGTCCCTGCCAGGTGGCAGTGAACTCTTGTTACCAAAGGGCTTCCCCTGGGATGAGGCAAGCATCAAGGAAGAGCCCAGCCTGTCCCTCCTTGCCCATTTTCCCTCCTCACACCTTACCACCCTTCACATCCAACATGGCTTTGACCCAACCCAAGGCTTTAGCTCTTCTGACCAAATTCTGTCCCATGATACCTCAGTGCCATCTCTGGCTGCCTGTGAGGGAAGGGATGGATCCTTCTGGAGCTACCAGCTGGTTCCAAACCCATCCGAAGATCCCAAAGATGGCCCCATGGGGAGCCAATGGGGAGACCACAGGGCACTGTTCTGGATCTGCCTTCTGTGCCGCCTGGGTTTCAGCAGGCTCCAGGCCTTCATAGGTCACACACATTCTCATGGAGTGAAGCTGACGCCTGCCCACCACCAGGGCCTGCTGGGCAGCCCGGCCATACTTCAGGAAGGTGATGAAGGCGGCATGGCCTTCCTAAGCTTTCTGGAACCAAAACTTCTGGCTTGCCCTTCTCCCAAAGTCCCTGACAACAGCACAGTGACCACGGTGACAAACGGAGCCCAGACTGAGGATGGCCCCCCAGAGGCAGACATTCAGACCCTCATTCTCCCCACTGAAGAAGTTATGGCCCTCAGTCCACCATCCCCATCCACAGCCCTAACCACCTGGGACCCCAGCCCAACCCAAGCCAAAGAATCGCCAGTATCAAGAGGCGAGGCAGGGCCAGACTGGTTCCCCGAGGGGCAAGAAGAGGATGGAGGGCTGTGCCTCCCACTCAACCAAAGCTCACCCACCTCTAAGGAGGCAGCCATGCTCCCAGCTCCAGTAGGCTCTCCTGAAGACACCAGTGACCCACCTCAGCCCTGTCGCCTGATTGATGACTACACTCCAGCTCCTGCAGCCTTCCAGGGCCTCAGCCTATCCAACCACATGTCCTTGCTACACTCACGCAACTCCTGCAAGACTCTCAAATGTCCCAAGTGCAACTGGCACTATAAGTACCAGCAGACCCTAGACGTGCACATGCGGGAGAAGCATCCAGAGAGCAACAGTCACTGCAGCTACTGTAGCGCTGGGGGCGCCCACCCCCGCCTTGCTCGCGGGGAGAGCTACAACTGTGGCTACAAGCCCTACCGCTGCGACGTCTGCAACTACTCTACCACCACCAAAGGCAACCTCAGCATCCACATGCAGTCCGACAAGCACCTGGCCAACCTGCAGGGCTTCCAGGCAGGGACTGGTGGGCAGGGAAGTCCCCCAGAGGTGGCCCTCCCACCCCCCTCTGTAGGGGATAAAGAGCCCAAGACCAAATCATCCTGGCAGTGCAAGGTGTGCAGCTATGAAACCAACATCTCCCGAAACCTGCGTATCCACATGACTTCTGAGAAACACATGCAGAACGTCCTAATGTTGCACCAGGGACTGCCACTCGGCCTGCCACCAGGGCTGGTGGGGCCAGGACCTCCTCCCCCACCGGGAACTACCCCCACCAACCCTCCTGAACTCTTCCAGTACTTTGGGCCCCAGGCCCTAGGACAGCCTCAGACACCTCTGCCTGGGCCTGGGCTGAGACCAGAGAAGCCCCTTGAAGCCCAGCTGCTCCTCAATGGTCTCCACCACCTTGGAGCACCTGCCCGAAAGTTCCCCACCACTGGTAAGTTCCCCGACTCTGCCCCAGCTGCTCCCTACTCCAGCCAAATTGTATTCCCTGCCTTCTCCCTAAAGTTAGCTCCCGCTTAGGTAAACATGGCTCTCTCTAATTAGTGCCCCACTCACTCTTCCTTAGTCACTAATCTGTCTCTGTCCCCTAGCCCCTGGCAGCCTCTCCCCTGAGACCCATCTACCACCAAGTCAGCTCCTGGGCTCCTCATCCGATGGCCTGCCCACTTCACCATCCCCAGATGACAGCCCACCCCTGAAGGTGTTCCGCTGCCTGGTGTGCCAGGCGTTCAGCACAGACAGCCTGGAGCTGCTGCTTTACCACTGCAGCATAGGCCGGAGCCTCCCAGAGGCCGAGTGGAAGGAGGTAGCTGGTGACACCCACCGCTGCAAGCTCTGCTGTTACGGCACCCAGCTCAAGGCCAACTTTCAGCTCCACCTCAAGACTGACAAGCATACGCAGAAGTACCAGCTAGCAGCCCACCTTAGGGAGGGGGGTGGAGCCATGGGCACCCCTTCCCCACTGCCCCTGGGGGATGGGGCTTCTTATGGTTCTGTCTCCCCGCTTCACCTGCGCTGCAACATCTGTGACTTTGAGTCGAACAGCAAGGAGAAGATGCAGCTGCACGCCCGGGGGTCAGCCCATGAAGAAAACAGCCAGATCTATAAGGTGAGGTTCAGGCAGAGGGGACAGGAGAGGGAGGGGGACTAGAGTGGAAGGAGGTGCAGGGTAGAGAAGTGGTGGAGGAACCCTGGGTGATAGACATGAAGGGCAGGGCCGTGTATGTACCAGGGTAGCAAAGACCTTGGAGAAAGACCAAAGGACAGTGGACTGTGAGGAGGAAAACGGGCTTTATTCAGCTTTTCTGGCATGTAGGCCCATCTCAGTCCAGCCCATCATGTTACCCACAAGTCCAAGAGGCAGAAGCAGAGTGCATTCGTATACTCGGGAACCCAGGATTGGTGGGAGAAAGGGAAGGAAAGCGGTGCATAGGTGGCCAAGAAGGGGAGAGGGAGGTTAGCCAGGGAGAAGGTCCGAGGAGGGAGCGTCCCCAGAGATCTGGAGGTGTTCCTTCTACATCTGAGCCGGCCTCTTCCATGCTTCTAGTTTCTCCTGGATATGGAGGGAGCAGAGGCAGGGCCAGAGCTGGGGCTTTACCGCTGTCTGCTGTGTGCCTGGGACACACCTTCCCGCCTAGCCGTGCTACAACACCTACGCACACCTGCCCACCGCGATGCCCAGGCCCAGAGGCGTCTGCAGCTGCTACAAAATGGCCCAAGCGCTGAAGAAGGCCTCTCGGCTCTTCAGAATATCCTGAGCTTCAGCCATGGGCGGCTCCGAACTCCTGGTGAGGAAGAGGGAACAGGAAAGCACAGAGGCTGCAGAGGCGGGGCCATAGCAACCAAGTGACAGAGGAAGCAGCAATGGGCCTATGAGACCCCCAACAGCCAGGAGGAAGGTGTGGGGAAGGGATGGGAAGGCAGGATGGGGGTGCCAGGAACAGGGGTTTCCCAGCAAGGAGGAGAGCAAGAGACTACTGCAGGATGGAGAGAATGGCAGAGATTTGCTGAATGAAGACCAGGAAGGCAGTGAGGAGGAAATGACACCGTGATCCGGAGTAGTGACTAGTGGCTCTATTGGTTGTGCGGGATGGTAGGCAAAGAGAAAAATCTAAAGTATGTTTCATGTTGGGCCAGTCTTGTTGGAAGGACATGGGCACTTGTGGGCATGGTCCAAAGGCAACAGGGATGGAAAGAGGCCCCAACAAGTTTCCCAGCCTCTTCCTGTCTCCTAGGAGGTCTTCAGCCCCAAGGCTGGGCTTAGAGACCCCCTTAGGCAGCAGAGGTTGTTCCAGCAGAGGCCGGGAACAGCCAGCCAGGCGCCATTGATCCAGAGGGTGCAGGAGAAGAGCCTGGAAGGGGCTGTCAGAGGTGGGCATGGGCATCTGGGCTTTGGAGAGGCCAGCGGTGGGTGAGGGTGAGGGCAGGGCAGCAGGAACCAGGAACAGGCAGCATTGACTGGTGCTAATTGAATTGCCAATACTCTGGCTGGAGTTAAGTGCTGGAGGGGCCCAGATCAATAGCTAACGATCCTGGCGCAAGGCTGAATGGAGTTAAGGAACTTTTAACACTTTAATTAGGCTGCCACCGAAAATAAATTCCTACACATCTGTCAGTTCTTACTTGAGTGGTAATGTCCTTGCCCACTCCTGTTTGCTACGGCCGGCCGCTTCATTCAGCATTTGCAGAGCCCCTCCCACTACGTTTTGGGGGTTTCCCCTTTCCAGGGTCAGGCAGGCCAGGAGGCCAAGTCTAGTCCAGTCCTATTGTGGGGCTTGTTGCTAGGGCTGGGGTGTTGGGCTTGCCCCGCTGTTCCACTGTGTTTCTCCTGGTGGCTTTTCATCTCTCCCTGCCTCCTGATTTACTCATCCATTTCTTCACCAATGGCTGCTTGTCCTGCTTCCTCTGCCCTGAGTCCTCCCTCCTTCCCCAGTGTTCACGGTGTTGTGCTGACTTTGTCTTCACCCCACACAGGGAAGACTGACACCCCTTTATCTAAGCCGCCCACCTCTGAGAAAGATGCCCAGAACAAGACAGAACAATTGGGTGAGCCTCTGACCCGTCACCCCCATCCAGTTTGCTGTGCATCCTGGGATATTCATGGAGTCCTTCAGAAGCCTAGGCACCCCAAAAGATCTCCTTCCCAGAAGGAGCAAAATTGATCAGAGGAGAGAAAGGGCCCCCTGTGAAGACCCAGCCCTGGCTATCCCAGAAGCCCTCCCTGCCAGGCCTCACCTGACTGCTGGGTTTCTTGCCCAGTCTCCATTCTCTTAAGCCCGCTTCCTACCCTGAAAGCTCTATGGTAGTAGGGGCTATGCAGGAAGGGGAGAGAATTAAAGGGGTCCTTTAACCTCCTCTCCTCTTACCCTCAGCTTCTGGAGTGACAGAGGACAGAACTGGCCCTTCCACAGACAGTGCCAACCAGATCACGGTCAGAACTGGGGTAACTGGGATGATGAAGGTGGGGGCCTGGCATTACTGAGATCTTGTACTCTAAAGCAGTGGTTCTCAACCTGTGGGTTGCCACCCCCTTGGGTCACCTGAGGCCATTATTATTCATTACAGTAGCAAAATTACAGCTATGGTGTAAAAGAAAAATCATTTTATGGTTGGGGGCACCATAGCATGAGGACCTGTATTAACTATCGCAGCATTAGGGTGGTTGAGAACCACTGTTCTAAAGGCTTTTATTGCGCTTGTGGCTATCTTATTTCAGAATCTCACATGGGAAGTTCTACTGAGGGCCGGTTCTGTGTGTTCAGCACGTAAGGCAGAAAACTGCCTATGAGGGTGAACACAGAGGGTGTGACAGGAAGGAGTGGCAGGAGCGACTTGAAGAGATGCAGGAGAGGAGAGAGGGAAGCCTGGTGGGGTGGGAAGAGCAGTGCAGAACACAAGAGCAGTCCCATAGGACAACTGGGAGGATGTTCCTTCCTGCAGGGAGCCTTAAGCCGGAAAGAACCACCCTGGCACCCACTTCCTAAGAGTAGAGGCACTGAACAAGCGGCTCATTGACAGGAAGTCCCACAAGCCTCTGAGCTTCAGGGCCTGGACATGAAAGGACTCAGGAGCAATCTGGCCTTGTGATCTCTGTGTCAGTTCTGAGGAGATTCCAAGTCTGTGGTCTTGAGATGCCATCCTAGACCTCACAGCTCCCCAGACTCCACTGCAGCATGCAGGGATACCTCAGTCCTCAGTTTCCCTTCCTCCCAACTCCTCCCTGCAGCCTATGTGTTACAGGACCTATCCTAAGGATTGGTTCATTAATATGAGTGCCTGGGTGCAGGCCTAGGAAAGTGCAGAGCCGCAGGGGAGGAGGTGGGCCAGAGAGAGAAACTTGGTCTGAGGCAGCAGGCAAAATGCCCACTCAGATGACAGCAGGCCTCTAGTGCCTCCATCTCTCCGAAGGTATAGGCCACAATGTGCTGAGGGACAGACCAGAATTTCCCTGGGCCATTTGGGGAGTGGCATTTGCTAATATTAAGTAGTGAAGCCTGGGGCTGGAGAGATGGCTCAAGCAATTAAGAGCACTGGCTGCTCTTCCAAAGGACCCAGGTTCAATTCCCAGCACCCACATGGCACAACTATCTGTAACTCCAGTTCCAGGGGATCTGACACCCTCATACGAACATACATGTAGGTGAAACATCAATGTCCATAAATAAATAAATAAAAATAAATTAAAGCACACACCTTTAATCCCAGCACTGTGTCTCTGTGATTTCGAGGCCAGCCTGATCTACAGAGTGTTCCAAGACAGCGAGGCCTATACAAAGAAGCCCTATCTGGAACAAAAAAGAAAACAAACAAAAACCGAAGAAGAAGTAGTGAGCTGGGCAGTGGTGGCGCACACCTTTAATTCCAACACAGAGACAGGTGAAACTCTGCATTGGAGGCCAGCCTGGTATACAGAGCAAGTTCCAGGACAGCCAGGGCTACACAGAGAAACCCTGTCTCAAAACAAACAAACAAAAGAAAACCAAAAATAGGCAAACCAAAAGAAGTGGTGAAAGGGAAAGAGAACTGGGTGCAGCTGAGCCTGAAAGAGATGAGTCAGCTTCAGGGCAAACAGATAGGACCCCTCTGTAGATGTTCAGAACCTGGAAGAAGCAAAATAGGCTGGGGTAAGGGATGTCTGGGTCTGAAAGTGTCCATAAGAAAGGAGGTATTTCACAGAACAGACAGGCAGTGGGGTAGGGGTGAGCCAGATTCAGGGCAGAGGCTAGTATCGGGCCATCTGTCAGCTGGAAAATTGGCGAGGGTATCCAGACATGGGGAAGGACACAAGAAAGAAGGCAGAACCCGGGGTGGAAAGAGGGGAGCTGACAGATAAAAGAGTCAAAACAGCAACCTAGGCTAGGCCTTTCTCCTAGCCCAGTGCAATTGCCAGCTTCCAGGACTGGTTGTCTCCTAAATACAGAGGATGCATTGAATCCTAGTGCCAGTGAAATAGTGGGTTCCCCCCTCTTCCCTGACTTCTCCACCACCCGTATGTATCCCCAGGTATATTGCTGTCCATATTGCAGCTTCCTGAGCCCAGATTCTGACCAGGTGAGGGTTCATACACTCTCCCAGCATGCTGTGCAGCCCAAGTACAGGTGCCCACTATGCCAGGAACAGCTGATGGGCCGGCCTGCCCTACACTTCCACCTCAGCCACCTTCACAACGTGGTGCCCGAGTGTGTTGAGAAGCTGCTGCTTGTGGTGAGTGCAGGCTGAGGGAAAATGGTCTTAAGGTCCTGTCAGGGCAGTGTGGGAAGAGCGGAAGAGCAGCAATGCAGGCCAGTGTGCTGGGGGTAGGATGTAAAGAAAATCTCATTCTAGAGAGTTGATGTGGGAAAATAAAGTTGGTGGCTCTTGGCACCTAGTTGACTTTACTCCTAGACAAGGCAACTATGTATTACTCTCACTTCCACTAAACCCTGAAAAGAGTTGTTAAAACTAGGTAGTCTTGAGGTAAGATACTTTTGGCCTGGGGAGGGGGGGTTAGGGCAGCTAGCTACCCAGTCTCAGCCAAAGAAAAGCATCAACTTTGGGGGAAGATTTGTCTAGACAGGACATTGGATCTGGGGGAAGAGAGCTTGGCACAGATAAGGGTGCAGAATAAATGGATCAGGAATAGCAGTAGGGAGCAGTGGATAATGATGAAAAACCACCAGGATTTCCTACATTGTAGGCCACAACCGTAGAGATGACCTTTGCAACCAAAATGCTGCCTGGACTCACACCAACCCCTGTGGAAGATGGCCTAGAATGCCCCACTCCTGGCCCAGAGCCCACTCCCAGCAGAGACCAGGTAGCAGGTAAGGAAGGGTTCAGCATACCTCCCAAAATGGCAGAAAAAGGGATCAAGGGAGTCTGAAGACAACTGACATCAAGTCAGTGCCTTTGGATATCCCACGGCTGGAGCTCAGCTGGAACACAGTTCTTACTCCTCTGTCTCCTGTAGAGAGCTCTAACCTGACCCCAGAGGCCAGCCCAGATCCTCCTGAACCTCCCCTGGCACCAGTCGAGGGCCCAGAGAAGCCCTCAGGAAGCCCTGAGCAGCCCTCTTCTCCAGTCTCATCTCCGGTCCCTCAGCTTGATGCCCAAGTTGAAGAAGTGGCTGCTCCACCTGCCACGGCTGAAGAGGAAGAAGGAGCCATGGCGGAGCCCCGCTCTGCAGAGCCCTCCCCAGCTGACTCTCGCCACCCTCTAACCTATCGGAAGACCACCAACTTTGCCCTGGACAAATTTCTTGACCCTGCTCGCCCCTACAAGTGCACTGTGTGTAAGGAGTCCTTCACCCAGAAGAACATCCTCCTGGTTCATTATAATTCCGTCTCCCACCTTCATAAGATGAAGAAGGCTGCCATTGACCCATCATGCCCTGCCCGAGGAGAGTCTGGCATCCCGCCACCCACCAGCACCACATCAGACAAGCCCTTCAAGTGCACGGTTTGCCGAGTGTCCTACAACCAGAGCTCCACTCTGGAGATTCATATGCGATCAGTTCTGCACCAGACTCGCTCAAGGGGAGCCAAGACTGATGCCAAAGCTGAAGGACCAGAGCGCAGCCAAGAAGAACTCAAGGAAGGCGAGACTGAGGGTGAGGTGGGCACTGAGAAGAAAGGCCCCGACCCCAGTGGCTTCATGTCTGGACTGCCCTTCCTGTCTCCACCACCCCCTCCCTTGGACCTGCATCGGTTCCCAGCCCCTCTCTTCACCCCCCCAGTCCTGCCCCCCTTCCCTCTGGTTCCAGAATCACTGCTCAAGCTCCAGCAGCAGCAGCTGCTGCTGCCCTTCTACCTCCATGACCTCAAAGTGGGGCCCAAGCTGGCACTAGCCAGTCCTACACCCATGCTGTCCCTACCAGCTGCCACCCCACCTCCTCTTCCTGCACCCCCCAAGGCTGAGCTGGCTGAGCAGGAATGGGAGCGGCCCCTCATAGCTGAAGAGGGGAATGAAGCAGGGCCCTCTTCACCACCCCACACATCGCCCAACGAAGCTGCCCGCACAGCAGCCAAAGCCCTTCTAGAAAATTTTGGCTTTGAGTTAGTCATTCAGTACAATGAAGGGAAGCAGGCAGTGCCCCCTCCTCCAACACCTCCTCCCCCAGAGTCTCTGGGGGGCGGAGACAAGCTGGCCTGTGGGGCCTGTGGGAAACTCTTCTCCAATATGCTTATCCTCAAGACTCATGAGGAACATGTTCACCGTCGCTTTCTGCCCTTTGAGGCTCTGAGCCGTTATGCTGCTCAGTTTCGGAAGAGCTATGATAGCCTGTATCCACCCCCAGCAGAGCCCCCCAGACCTCCAGATGGGTCCCTGGAGTCACCTCCCCAGGTAGGCCCACCTTTCATGATTCCAGAGCCTGAAGTAGGGGGGATCCACACTTCTGAAGAGCGAAGCCTCGCAGGAGGACACTGGCCCCTGGAGGAAGACAACGCCTCTCGAGGCAGTCTTCCTCCCACAGTGCCTGCAGGCCGCCGCTTCTCCAGAACCAAATTCACTGAATTCCAGACCCAAGCTCTGCAGTCCTTCTTTGAGACCAGTGCCTACCCCAAGGATGGAGAGGTGGAGCGACTCGCAAATCTCTTGGGTCTGGCTAGCCGTGTGGTGGTCGTGTGGTTCCAGAACGCCCGCCAGAAAGCCCGCAAAAATGCCTGTGAGGGCGGGTCTGTGACCGCTGGAGGAACCTCTGGAGGAGCCTCTGGCTGTAGGCGCTGCCATGCCACCTTTGCCTGTGTGTTTGAGTTAGTTCGGCACCTCAAGAAGTGCTATGATGACCAGCCTCCTGAGGAAGAGGAGGAGGCAGAGAGAGGGGAAGAAGAAGAAGAGGTAGAAGAAGAGGTGGAAGAGCAGAACCCCGAACCTGCTGCTAGGCATGCTGGCCCATCACCAGAACATGCAGATGTGGAGGACCCAAACCAAGTTGAGCCAACAAGGCCTGAAGGCCAAGAGTCTGAAGGGAAGGCACCTCCATCCCCTGCCACCCACACCTGTGACCAGTGTGCCGTCTCCTTCCCCAGCCAGGACCTCCTGACTGCTCACCACAGACTGCATTTCCCCCCGTCTGTGCAGCCTAGTGCTCCACCACAGCTCCTCGATCTGCCTCTGCTGGTGTTCGGGGAGCGGAACCCTGTAGTTTCAGGCACCTCATCAGTGACAGTTACACCCCTCAAGCGGAAGCATGACGATGGCAGTCTGTCTCCCACAGGCAGTGAAGCAGGGGGTGGAGGAGAGGGTGAGCCCCCCAAAGACAAGCGCCTCCGCACGACCATCCTGCCTGAGCAGCTGGAGATTCTGTACCGTTGGTACATGCAGGACTCCAACCCCACACGTAAGATGCTTGACTGCATCTCTGAGGAGGTGGGGCTCAAGAAACGAGTAGTACAGGTCTGGTTCCAGAATACCAGAGCCCGAGAGAGGAAAGGCCAGTTTCGAAGCACCCCAGGGGGAGTAGCTGGGCCAGCGGTGAAACCTACTGTTACACCCACCCCAGCACCCTTCCCCAAATTCAACCTCCTGCTGAGCAAGACAGAAGATGATTCTGGGAAGGAAGCCCCAAAGAGAGAAGCCCCTGCTTTCCCCTACCCCACAGTCACCCCTGCAGCCGGGCCTCTATCATTCCTGCCACCTGGGACACCTGGGAAAGAAGCCACTGTACCAACACCAGAGCCCCCTGTACCTCTCCCAGTTCCCACACTCAGTGAGGATGAGGGCCCAGAGGAACCGTCTAAAGCGTCTCCAGAAAGTGAGGCTTGCAGTCCGTCTGCAGGAGACCTAAGTGATTCATCTACTTCCAGCCTGGCTGAACCAGAGTCCCCTGGGGCTGGAGGGACCAGTGGGACACCAGGAAGTGGGTCTGGAGTTCCAGATGGAATGGGGCAGCGGCGATACAGGACCCAGATGAGCAGCCTTCAGCTGAAGATCATGAAAGCCTGCTATGAAGCTTACCGCACCCCTACTATGCAGGAGTGTGAGGTGCTGGGGGAGGAAATTGGACTGCCCAAGAGAGTCATTCAGGTCTGGTTCCAAAATGCTCGTGCCAAGGAAAAGAAAGCCAAACTGCAGGGGACAGCACTTGCAGGAAGTGGGAGCAGCAGCGAGGGCGCCTTGGCAGCCCAGCGCACCGACTGTCCCTACTGTGATGTCAAGTATGACTTTTATGTCTCTTGTCGAGGCCACCTCTTTTCTCGTCAGCATCTGGCCAAGCTTAAGGAGGCTGTCCGAGCCCAGCTGAAGAGTGAAAGCAAGTGCTACGACTTAGCCCCAGCACCTGAGGCCCCACTGGCTCCCAAAGGGCTGCCCACCACCACACCTGCTTCTGTGCCCTTGGGGGCTTCCCCGACCCTGCCTCGCCTGGCTCCTGTCCTTTTGCCTGGCCCACCTCTGGCCCAGCCAACACTCGGAAGCATGGCTTCTTTCAATTCAGGTGAGTTGGGGAAGCTGGGAGGAACTGGACTTGAGAGAGAGCAGCGCTCTAACTGTAAGCCCCTCCTTTCCTGCTTGGCTCTCCCCACACAGTTATTCTTGCTGCAGGCTCTGGGAAAAGGAGAGTAGAGAGTTATGGCCCCTGGGTAGGGGGACGAGTGGGTGCACAGTTACAGTAGTCTGGAGCAGGAAGGTCGGAAAGGATTAACCCTTCATCACTCTCTTTCATCTTCCTAGGCCCTGCAGCCTCCTCAGGGCTCCTTGGCCTCGCCTCTTCAGTCCTGCCTGCTACAGCAGTGGTCCAGACTGCTGGTCCAGGCCGCCCCTTACCTCAGAGACCTGTGTCCAACCAAACCAACAGCTCTACTGACCCTACCCCTGGCCCAGCTACTGAGCCCTCAGGAGACAAAGTCTCTGGTGAGCGAAAGCCAGTTGCAACCCTTTCCAACTCCTCCACTGATGCCCTCAAGAACCTGAAAGCGTTGAAGGCCACTGTCCCAGCCCTGTTGGGGGGCCAGTTCCTGCCGTTCCCATTGCCCCCTGCAGGTGGGGCAGCACCACCAGCTGTCTTTGGTCCTCAGTTACAAGGGGCCTACTTCCAACAGCTTTATGGCATGAAGAAGGGGCTGTTTCCCATGAACCCGGTGATACCTCAGACCCTCATTGGGCTGCTCCCCAATGCCCTCCTCCAGCCACCACCCCAAGCCCCTGAGCCTACAGCCACAGCACCCACAAAGCCTCCTGAGCTGCCGGCTCCTGGGGAAGCGGACAGTAGTGAGGCTGACGAGCTGCTGACAGGCAGCGCTGGCATCTCCACTGTGGATGTTACTCACCGCTACTTGTGCCGCCAATGCAAGATGGCATTTGACGGCGAGGCCCCAGCTACTGCCCACCAGAGATCCTTCTGCTTCTTTGGGCGGGGTTCTGGGGGTTCCATGCCTCCCCCATTGCGGGTGCCTATCTGCACCTACCACTGCCTAGCCTGTGAGGTGCTGCTGAGTGGGCGTGAAGCCCTGGCCTCCCATCTGCGCTCCTCAGCCCATAGGCGCAAGGCAGCCCCGCCCCCAGGAGGCCCTCCCATCACCGTTACCAACAGCGCCACTGCTGTCCCGGCTGCTGTGGCTTTTGCCAAAGAGGAAGCAAGATTACCTCACACGGACCCCAACCCAAAAACTACTACTACCTCTACACTTCTAGCTTTATAAACAGATAAACCAAGATGGGGCAAGAGAGAGCCTTAGGGTTCCCTCACCCCAACCTTCAGCTCTGCCCACCTCATGGGAGTCTGTCAATTCCCACCTTCAGTGGGCTTCACACACCCCACCTCCAGCAGAGTCCTGCCTCCTCCCCATCCCACAGACAGTCTGACCCCCTTGCAGATGCACCCCACCTTGTCATACATGTCTACTTCGTTCCCCCTTCTCCCCATTGAATTCCCAGCCCTCTTCCCCTGTAAACACATCCTGTTTTCCATACTGTTATACTGACTGAGAAAACGCCAAAAGAAAGAAAAGAAGAAGAAAATGAAAACCCAAGACAAAAGGGGGGTGGAAAAAAAATCAACTTTGCCGCCCCCCTCTTCTTGCCCCTTGTCCAGAGCACAGACTGCTCACAAACTCCAAAAACCCATTTGGTTCCTAAGGTTGGAGCCTGGGATGGGCAGGGAGCCCATAAAACTAACCAAACTGGAGGCTGTCAGGGGAAGCACCCCTGTTCACTCTCCTCATTTCCCTCCCTCCCGACCCTCTCCTCACCTGATGGAACCCTTGCGGCCTGGACTCCTGGGGAAGCCGCTGCTAGGGACCCCTCTACCCACCTTCACCCCATACCCTGGAAACTGCAGTAGCTTTTTCTCAAAGGCTTTAAACACAAAGATCCTCTCAGCAGCTGTGGGCCTGCCCCGTGCCCTAGCCCTGCCGAGGGCAGTCCAGCCTCCGGGGATCACATTGCCCACCCATGGCAAATCCAAAGTTCTTTTTAAAAAACAAAAACAAAAAACTGAAACACACCAAATAAGCAAGAGAGAGTGTGCACATGCACGAGAGAGATGGAGAGACCAGAGGAATGAAGTAAAGAAAAACGAAAACTTTGATTATACAGAGAGAGAGAGAGAGAAAAGAAAACTCCCATCAAACAAGTGGTTTTGTTTTTTGGGTTTTTTGTTTTGTTGTTGTTGTTTGTTTGGTTTTTTGGTTTTGTTGTTTCATTTGTTTTTGTTTTGTTTTACTGTTTGTGTCTTATTTCCCCCCCCATTTGAGAGTTTCTTGCAGTCTGAGTGCTAATGCCTCTAAGTCCTTGCTGGATCTGCCGGACCAGAGGCAGCGTAGCCTTCCTCTGGCTGTATCAGGCCTCAACAGGACTAGGAACATAGAGATGAGCCCTGTCCCCTAGGGTGAACGTGTGTCAGGACACATATGTCTCCTTCTCAGTGTAGGAGTCGTGCCATCCCGGGAAGAAGAGCATGGCGGGGGGGGGGGCAGTCCTGGTTTCTGAAATCAGTATGTGTATCCCTTTTGCCTATCGCTTTTTCTTCTCCTTTCCGTCTTCCTCCCCAGGACCCCTAGCATGTTTCTGATTGTCTGGAAGCTCCTTTACCTTTGCAGGCTTCCCTGCTCCCCCTCTGCTTTTCCTCCTCTTAGTCCTCTGCCCTCTCCCGTGCTCCTCCCACTCAGCCCAGTCCCCCCCAACCATTAGTCAGCATCCACTGGAGGTGTTGCCCTGTGAGAAGATGTGTGCGGAGTGGGTCCCTGAAGCACAACATGCTCTCCAGGGGATACAATAGGAGGGCAGTGTCCTCAGGGATGCTTCCCACACCCAATCTTACTTCGTGTGTGACCACCAGGGCAATCCCCAAATCTAGCCCGAATGGCACAGGATAGACTTAATATTTTGTTTTAGCAAAGAAAAGCCTGCAAAATTTCCTACATCCTCCAGCTATTCCATCTCTCCCGTTAACTACGAGGAGACCCTCCAGATTTCATACATTAGTTACCCATCTGATATGTATCCGCCCGCCCTAGAACTAAGCTTTTGCAGGGTCCCCCAGCCACACAGCAGCACTAAAGCAATGGTTTATGTGCAGAAAGGGAGATGCGGGCAGGGTCAGCTTAAATCCTTAGTTCTCACATATTCTGATTTTTAAACTCCTCTGTCATTCACTTTGAAAGCTAAGAAACTCTTAACTCCAGTCAGTCAAGGGTAGGATGAAACCAGTTCTGTTAATACCAAAAATGCCAGTTACTAGAAAAGCTAGCTCGCGGTGGTCTGGTGCCTGCTGCCACTGGTCCTTGCCGCCAGCATCTCTCCCACAGCCACGCATACCCCCAGTCTTCTCTCTCACTTGTTGAAATTCTATGTATAAAAGTATTTTCTTAGCAGCATGTGTATGAGGAAAAAGGGTTTTTTGGATTTTTGTTTTGTTTGTTTTTGTTTTTTTTAACTCTGCTTTCTGGGAATGTGACTTGTGTATAAAAGATAAAAAAAGAAAAAGAAAGAAAAGAAAAAGAAGGAACTTTAAAAGAAAATCTTGGTAAACATCTGCCTTGGGATAATTAGAGGTGTCGTGTCATGCATTTTAACCTGGTTAGGTTGGAGTGTTTGAACTATGAATGGTTTTAGCAAGAGTTACTTTTGCCAGAAACTCCTTCTCCTTCTGCCTTCTTACACTTAAACACGGTGGCCTGGGACATACCACCAGCACAGCAGTAGACAAAAATTTACTGAATAACTGCACTTTCCTAGGAACCTTGGAGCTGTTGATAGGGATCCCCAGGGTGCACCAGTCTGAAGTCTCTCAGCCCTTCTCTCTGGCCACACCTAGCTCCACCACACACCAGTGCACACTAGAGGGCTGGTGTCTGAAGAACACTGGAGGTGACCATCCAGTCACCAGGATCCCCAGGGTGCACCAGTCTGCAGTCTCTCCACCTTTCTGGCCACACCTAGCTGCAGCACCACCCCTCCACCACACACCAGTGCACACTAGAGGGCTGGTGTCTGAAGAACACTGGAGGTGACCATCCAGTCACCAGGATCTTGTGGAATAACAGCTGAAATGCAAGCAAGACAATACCGACAAATGCATCTGCCTGTCTCTAAGCAAGCTTGAACGAGGGCCTCATAAGCCGGGTCCACCATGGCTCCAGATTTCTAACGTACACAATCCTGAAGAAACATCAAACCCAGGTTCCTTCTTCCTCCAGGGTCATTGCTGGGAGGCAGGAGGTGCAACTGATCTTGCCTGTCTTTGCTCAAAGTACTCAGTCCTCAACTAGAAAAAGAAAATCAAGGTTTGCTGGATGAACATGGGAAATCTGAAGCCTTAGTACCAGATAGTACAGATATGCAGCCAGATCATCAAAAAACTTGTTCTTACCCCAAACCTGTAGCCCGGGGGTGAACTTACAGAAGCAAAAGCCGGTTACTCTAGGCACAGATAGCACCAGCTGCTGTTTTCTTTCTGTTCCTTAGTGTCAGACAGGATCACCAAAGTTCTCATCACCCTGCTATCTAGGTTTACAATCCTATAAAAGTATTCACATAAGAGACTGGGTGTGGTAGAGGACACCTTTTGTCCCAGCACTCAGGAGACGGAGGCAGATGATCTCTGTGAGCCCAAGGCCAGCCTGGTCTACAAATAGGATTCCAGGCCAATTAGGTCTTTGCAGTGAGACCCTGTCTCAAAAAGCCAGAATAATAACAATTTACATATGAAATGGAAGCAGAGTTCTGTGTATGACACCCCACCACAAAACAAGTCCATCCTCAGAAGGACCTCAGTCGAGGTCTGCAGAGAGATGTGCACGCTTGCGCGCAAACACACACACACACACACACACACACACACACACACATACTTGAACAACAACATGCCCCGAGATAACCTTCATGTCATTAAGAAGCAGTACTCTCTAGGAATTGAGGTTATAGGCTAGCAGAAGGGCTCTTGCCTCTCAACACTTCACGTGTGCTAATTATCCTCATGTTAACAGAGACAGAAAGAGCTCACAAAGCAAGAAGTCTCAGGAAAATGTGCCCAGTGTTCATTAGCATTGAAACTGTTAACTCATGAGGGAAAGGCCAGAAATGATTGTCGTCTACAGCTGGGAGAGGTAGATGAGAAGTCAAGGAAACTTTTCAGAAAACTTTCCGAAATCAACCTGAAATCGGGTGGACTGGGCTGGGACTATGTTACAGGAAGGCCTGGAATTGAGAAGTCAGGGGATACATCTCAAAAACTGGCCAGAAACCTGGAGCTATAAGGCCACCATTCAGTTACCACGGCATAAGGGCAGTAGCCTCAGGAACAGAGCCTACAGGAGGAGCATGGATACAATACAAAAAGACAAAATGAAACTCTGAGAGGGGATGTTGAGGAAGGCTAGACCAAGTCTGTTACGTTTGAAGAGAAGAGCAACGCGAGAGAACATGCCTCTTGGAAAAGCCTACACCTTTTGTGGAAATAGGGATCAAACCCAGGGCCCCAGGAACATGAAGCAGGAGCTCTTCCACTAAACCACACCCTTCCACTCCCACACACCACCATTCCTGCTTTTTTTTTTTTTTAAAAATATAGCGTCTCATGTAGACTAAGTTAGACTTTAACTTTAAACTCAGGATGACCTTGAACTCTGGGTCTTCTGGCCTCCATGCCTGCATTACAGGCAAGCACAACTGACCCCTTTTTTTCTTTTTTAATTTTTAATAAATTCATTCTCTTTTGAGATGAATTTGAATTGAGAGCACTTGCTCTGTAGCTCAGACAGCTTTTAAGCTCCAGATCTTCCTGCTTCAGCCTCCTGAGCAGCCAAGGTTACAGGCCTGTGCTACTAGGCCCAGGGAAAGACACTACACTTTGCAAAAACATAACATCGAGTGACAAAACTAGGTGACCCAATGGTATGACCACCCTGTGGCTCTCCTTGATATAGAAGGAGCCAGCTAATTCTCTAAGCAAAACACAAACAGAAATTAGATAGATAACATTGCCTGACAGTATGAAATGGGTTTCCAGAAACTCCCCGGTGACAGAGGTGTCTGACTAGGAGTTAGTGGAGAAGCAGGCTGAGTGTTCCTAGGTAGAACAGAAAGAGGCTGAACCTGTCAAGGAGAGTGGGGGAAGCAATACAGCCTTACCCAGCCATGCAGTCTTCCCTTCAAAAACTGAAAAACCGGCAGTCAGTAGGAGCTCACTGTTGCTCACATCTGTACATCTATGGTTCTTTTCTAACAATACCAAAGCATGCACGACATCACTGAACCCGAAGACTGCTCACACTGGACATATCCCAGCAAATGACTCAGGCGACAGCAGCAGCACTTGTCTGCAAGATGTGGGGGATTTGCCAGTACTGCAGTGGGCCCAGCCTTGTACCCTGATGACTCCCCCATCACAACCCAGGTCTCCAAAATACAGGTGAGGAGCAGGACCTCTCTCTCACCACAAAATCCATACAGATCTCATGGGGACACAGAGAACGTCAGCCAGTGCTCTGATCTCATGGTTCTCAATGGGAAGATTTGAGAAACATATGGCAGCCAGTACTTAGAACCGGGAGGAGAAGGAAGTGAGCTTTAAAAATGTTATCAAGGTGGGGGCAGGGGTCTTCTGTAATAAGTTCTGTCGATTACAGTCACCGTGCTAACAAGTTACATGTTCTAACTGGACCTTACAACTCTCTGCCTTTTGCCAGTTACCCTCACTCCGCACAAATATGCATATATTTCACAACATATACATCACCGGTTTGCCATGAAAGGTGGGCAAGGAAAAGCAGAAGTTCAAAGACAAGAAAAATTCAAATGAGACCGACTGCCCTACAAGATGAATGCCAAGTCATGGAACAGTCTGTCCCAAAGTTTATCCACCTACAACATGGTTACCTGAGTGTTTGTTTAAAATATATTTTAAGATTAGTCTAGGGGTTCAAGCCTGTAATCCAACCTTCTAGAATGGCTGAGTCAGGAGGTTCACATATTCAAGATAGCCTGGACTATAGAGTTAGTTCAAGGCCAGCCTTGAGCTTCGCAAGACCCCATCTCAAAATAAAAAGCAAAATGGGGGTATAACTCAATGGTAGAGTGTTCGCCTATCATGCACAAGCCCTGGGTTAAATTCCTAGTACCACAAGTCATAGTTATAAATGTACATTTCTGAACCCCATTGCATGCCAAGTGATCTTTGCTGCTGGCTAAGAGATGCTGTCCTAGCTCAGCCCCGCATACATATATATCTGTGACCTGTCCCCAGTACAACTCTGCTATATCAAGGCTCCCATACACTTCACATTTTTCCCCTTTAGTGCTGGAGTTGAACCTAAGACCTCACACATGCTCGGCAGGCACTCTACCACTAAGCTTTGCCCAATTGGATTTTCTCCTCCTCAGACATATCATCTTCATTACCTGGACAAAGACCTTCCAGTCTGCTGGAATCTGATGGTATCATGTGTTTACGGCGGCTTCTGTCTTAACAGCAGAAAACATTCTTAAGCACTGTCCACTCACCGTGCTGACCGAAGACCTCCTGCTTTCTCTTCTCCTGTGGAAACCCTGCTTCTTCTGAAACTGCCGTCCACTTCCAGAGATGTGGAGATCAGAACTCCCCAGCCCAGCGCAACTCTGCCCAGGCTGGGCAGCAAAGCCCCATGTACTTCCTATGAGCAGGCCTTACCTCTTAGAGCCGTCTAGTCTCTCTGACTTTACCCAAAGCCACATTTTGTTCCAGATCGTCCAGAATGATGGCCTATAGCCTCTGCCTACCCAGGAATTGGGGAAATCCAGTGCTACTGAAGACTCTTGCATAGGGCAGCTTAAAGTTCAAATTTTCAGGGGCTGGAGCATGTCACCACAGGTGCTGGAGATTGTCCTTCAAAGCAATGCCTTCTCTCTCACCATCATTGTTGGGCCTTGGCCTCCTTCCAGGAGTAAATTTCAAAGACAGAAGTTAGTCTGGTCCTATTTGGGGTGCCATTGGGAAATACCTAAACATAAATCCTCAGTCTTTGTAGAAGTCCCCGGTATCCTGTCTACCTATGTCTCATCTCTCCAGTTCTAGAGTGCTTCTCATTCTCCCAGGGACATTTTAACAAAGGACAGGGGACTAGTTCATCTCAACCACTGATCAACAGGAAATGCGCATGTAAAACCCAGCCACTCCCTAACAGCAAAGCCTGAGGTCTCCTTCCACTCTTTTTGGGACTGTGAATAACAGCTTAGCTCTCAAGTCTCTGTCCAGGCCTTTTTACCCTCCTTTTTTTTTTTTTCCTGTCCTAGCTGCCCAGAGAAGTACACAGCCACTGGCTTCAGGTATGGCTATAGACAATGTCCTTGTCCCTCTGTGCTCTAGCTTTGCCTAGCTGCTCAAGAACAGTATAGGGCCATTTCCATCCCCTTCTTGGGGTTAGTGAAGATAGAAAGACATGAGAGTCAAGTTCAGAAAACAGCAGAGGTGAGAAGTAGTGAATGGGGGCTTCAGTCTGTCTGTAAAGGGCACCTCATATGCCATTTCCCAACATGGAGCTCCACCCTGCCTGGCACTTCCATGCACACGGCCCCTTTCCCTCATTGCCGCCAAGTGGTATCTTGAACAAGTTTGGCGCCTTTGGGTTTGCCGCAGTGCCAGACTCTGAGTCACTGGTCACATGCCAATGCAACACTGCCAATTGTGGCAGCATCTACTTGGTTGGGTGCCAAACAGTAGGACCCAGATGGTGATGATGAAGGGCGGGGGGCAAAGAGAGGGGAAGGAGAGGGAGGCACCAGAGAGAAAAATCCGCCACACTTGTAAGAGTGGACAGTACAAATGGGAGCCACAAAAAGCTACCCTTTCCATTACACAGCCCAGTGTCACATGCGACCCCTTCCCTCCCTGAACACTTGCAATAATGGTACGTACAGACCAGGCTAGAGGATACGGCTGTCTTCCGCGGGGAAATGGCTGGAGGCCAGCAGGGCTCACCACTCTTCTTCCTGGGGTTCTTAGCAATGGCAGGCTTCCTCCATTGTGTCCTTACGAGGTACTCCATCTGCCATTCAGCTCTCCATGCCTAAGAGGGAATGGGAAGGAGGGCCTGGCAGAAAGAAGTCTATTCTCCCAAAGAAAGCATCCTTTATCTCTCCACCTAACTCCTGGCACAGCAACCTCCTCAACCAAATCAGAGAGGGCACTGTCACCTTTCCCATTCCATACAACATCAGAGCCATGCTAGGCTCCATGGGCAGTGCCAGCTTCCCTCACACCCCAGTCTCCCTGCTGTCTTCTTCAGTGTTCTCTCAAAAGGCCACACTGCCAGCCCAAATAAGTTCTCCCTGGGTAGTAGTGGCACAGTCCCTCCTCCTACCTCTCCCATTCTTTCTTGGCTCTTCCTCATCTACTCTCTTCATCTCACTCCCCAGACTGGAACAGAGAGAACTCCTTCACAGTCCAAACACTTCTCAGAGCTCATCCTAGAGGGACAGCGGCAGCAGCATATCCCCTCTCTACCGCCTGGCCCCTCTGGTCCCCATAACCCCAGACCTGGGCACAAGCCCAACAGTTGTGATGCCAACAGCTCTTGTGTGCCGCACCTTCCTCCCAGAGCACAAGGACTCCTGTCGCTGCCCCCTCTGTTCATCCCCTCCCATCTCCATGGGCACAAGGGTGGCAGCTGCTGTGCCAATGCCTGCATTCAGACAGCATGAAGCAACTCATGCACCCTCGCCTCTCCTCCAAGGTCCCACACCTCTCCCCTCCTTCTTCCACTCCATCCGTCTGTCCTTCTAGTTGGATGCTACAGTGGCAACTGCAATGCCAACCCCCACCCATGCCCAGGAGGCTCACATACAACACACGCATATGCGTACATGTACATGCGCGCGCACACACACATACACACACACACGGCCCCATGAGTGCCAGGCAGCGGTGGCAGACACACAGCAATGCAGTGACTGGTACCCGAGGAGGCAGCCAGATTCGGCACCTGATCCAGTACCCATTTGGGATTGGGTGGTAGGCAGGCAGGCGAAGGGGTGATGGAGGCAGGCGATGGCCCTAGTTGGCAGCCGATGGAGCTAGGAGAATGGAGGGAACAGATGCTCTTTGCCCAGTCTCCCTCCCTCTCTCTCCCTGAGATCAGTGCCAAGCTGGGGGGATGGGGAGAGGGGAAGATGGGGGAAGGGTGGCATTTGGAGAGCTGGCAGGCGGGGTGGGGGGGAGCTGGGTCCGCCCAAGCTGGGCAGTGCCGGCACTGGCTGCCGCCTCTCCACTCTGCCATCTGTCTCGCTTCTCTCCCCACCCCCTTTCTCTCTTTCTCTTTCTTTCTCTTTCTCCTTCAACCATAGTAAAATGAAAAGAGGAAGACAGGGTCCTCGTTCCACCCATCCCAACCTCTGTACCACCCCCTTCTTCCTCCCCACAACTCACCACACCATACCACCACCAAGACATCTGTGTTCTCTCTCCTCCTGGCTCGGCCACCTTCTTTCACTCGCCTTCACCCTCATGCCAAAACAGGTGCAATTTAAATATATATAATATATATGCCTTATATATATATATATATGCACACACACACACACACATATATACATTAAAAGGCAACTTAAAATGAGAACTATTTCCTTTGGAATGTCCTGTCCTTCAGAGTCTGGGTTCTCGTTGCCAATATTTATGTGGCAGGCAAAGGGAGGGGACCCTGTCCTCAGCTGGTGCCCATGAATCCCATGCCAGGGAGGAGGGGTGGCTGGGGTGGGGTGGGGGTGGGGTGGGGTACCGGGAGAGCTCTCTTCTTTCTGCGCCTGTGGTTGTTTCTTTTTTCCCTACTCTTCTACTTCCGGAGTAGATTCAAATATATCTAGAGTCTTCCCCACCCCCAGCCCTCCAGCCCCCCAGCCCTGGTTTCCAGGGCCCCTGTGCCCTTCTCTCCCTGCTTTTGATTTTATTCCTCGATCACCCTTTCCGGTTTTGTGTGTGTACGTGTGCGTGCGTGCAAGTGTGCTTGCATCCATGGCAGTGGGCACTGTGCCAGCCACTACACTGCCATCTGCGATGCCTTCTGCAGCTTCGGCTACTTCTCTCTGCCACCTTCAGCTCACAACCCCCCAGCATCCTAGCTCCCCACCCCCAGTCCCCAATCATTAATTAGCTACTGAATTAATTAAATCGTGAATACTAATTAACATTCCTACAGGGCAGGCTGCCAGGCTAGGGGCAGAGGGGATGAGAAGACAAGTGGAGATCCGGAGGCAGAGAGAACACAGAGGAGACAGACAGAAGGAACCCAAAGGAGGGATGGAGGAGAAAGAATGCAGGGTGGGGACAGACCAGGCAGGGTTGCAGGTGGAGGGCATTGGCATGGAGAGAGGGGTGTTAAACACCTAGAGGGACGGGAATGCAACGCAGTCTTTGCACCCAAGTGAGACACAGGTAATCAACTTACCTCCATCCCCTATTAGGCCAGCTCAGAGACTGGAAGGGGGACTCTGCTAGTGGCATGGCTCAGTGGACAAAGGCACTTGGTGCCAAACATAGCAGCCAGAGTTCAATCTCTGAGAACCACACAGTGGAAGGTGTCCTCTGGCCTTCACACACACACACCATAGCATACATGCCCATACACGTGTGCATGCATGCACACAAATAAGTGTAGTAACAGTCAATAAATAAAGGCTCCCTCTATAAAAAGAAAGAAAGAAAACCAACTCTGGAACTGTGAGTCAACAGCTATGACATGTCTGCCTGTCACTGGCCCTCAGACCCGGTTAGCAGAAGATTCTCCTCAAGGCCCATGTGGAACCCACCCTCTTCTGGCCACCACAGGCACTAAGCACACACTTGGCGCACATACATACATGCAGGCAAAACACTCATACACATAAAAATAAATAAATCTTTAAAAAAACTCAATATTAGATTTAAAACAAAGAAAACAACTGTTAAAACTGTTAACAGTACTTGGCCTACCTATCCTCAAACTCATTAGGCCATGGAGCCGTGTGCATGTTTTAATGTGTTAGCAGGGGCACATGTACACTGCACAGCATGTTTAGAGACCAGAGAACAACATGTAGAAACCAGTTCTCTTCCACCGCGGATCCTTGGGGTAGAACGTCGCTGTCAGGTTTGACAGCAGGTAACTTTATATGCTGAAGCAATTCAGCGACCCTCTGTTTTGTTTTCCAGAGACAGCGTCTTGCTGTGGAGTCCAGGCTGGCCCCACACTCAGTGCATAGCCCAGGTTGTCCTTAAACGTGCAGCTATTCTCCTGAGCACTAAGATTAAAAGATCGAACCCATGACCTTGTGTAGTTAGATCAATGCTCCACTATAGGCTCTACGTGCAGCTCTTAATTTTCCATTCTTCGCACAATGTACTCTGCTTAGTGGAAGGCCCTGCATCAGATGATCAGGAGGAGTTTTGGTCTAGAAGCTGACAGACAATTTTTTCCTTGTCTCAAGGAAAAAAACGATCCTTTTGTTGTTGTTGTTTGTTTGTTTGTTTTTGAAACAAGGACTGTCTATGTATCCCTGGTTGTCCTGGAAGTAATTATGTAGACCAGGCTGACCCCAAACCCACAGAGATCCACCAGCCTCTGCCACCCTAGTGCTGGGATTAAAAGTGGGCCACCACACCCAGACTGGTGAAGGCGATTCTAAGAGTCCACAAAAGAACAGCATAGAGCTCCGATGTCCAGATAGGAAGCAGAAGTATGCAGCCAGCTCCCAGTGGGGAAGCCTATCGCTCTGTGGAATCAGTGTCTTAGGGCCATGATTGCTGTGATGAAACACCACAACCAAAGAAACTTGGGGAGGAAAGGTTTATTTGACTGATGCTTCCACATCGCAGTTCATCGGCAAAGGAAGGCAGGACAGGAACTCCAACAGGGCAGGAACCTGGAGGCAGGAGCTGAGGCAGAGGCCATGGAGGATGCTGGGAACTTTGCTTTGCTTTTATTTTTGTTTATTTTGTTTTTCTTTGTATAATAGTTCTGACTGTCCTGGAAATTGCTCTGTAGACCAGACTGGCCTTGAACTCATAGAAATCTGCCTGCCTCTGTCTTTCAAGTGCTAGGATTAAAGGCACACTCCACCACAGCCTGGCTTCTAAGCCCAATTTTATGGAGCCATTTTCTCAGTTGAGGCTCCTTCTTCTCTGATGACTCCAGCTTGTGTCAAGTTGAGATAAGATGATCACGCACACACAGACCAATACTTTGGACAGACTCCTTAGCAACCATCAAGTCTAACTGAGAGTCACCTGGGACTCTGGGTGGGTGTGGCATGCCAGTAATCTCAGTACTCATGGGACAAGGCCAAAAGAGGATTTGTCAGTCACACGTGGCTTCTAAGGAGCTTGACACATCCTCCCTTTACTGGTCTGGCCTTCCCACTCCTGCCCTGCCCTTCTCCTGCAATTGGGTCCTGCAGCATCTGGGAGCTTCAGAAGACTACTCTGCACCCTGTAAGGAAGTGAGCCATCTCAGAAGCTATGTGGCACACAGTTGCCCTCAACTGTTCTAAACATCCTGGTCCAGAACCTTGTTCTAGCTCCTTTGCCCTCTCTTCTGGAGTGTTCTCATACTATACAGGGCTGCTGTGCTACGAATTGGCTTTCCCTTTTACCACAGTCTCAATCCCATGCAGTCTCACAGACTCAAGCACCTCCAGGGGCATTCCTAGAGAGTTTCCCTTCTGTATTCAGTTTGCCCCATCCCTGAGGCCCTTAACAACCTCTATCTCAGGATAATCTCTATCTATCTATCTATCTATCTATCTATCTATCTATCTATCTCTCTCCCTGTGTGTGTGTGTATGAACTTTTGCCTGCATGCATGTATGCAAGTGTACCATGTGTGTGCCTGGGGCCTAAGGAAGCCAGAAGATGGCATTGAATCCTTTGGGACTGGATGTTACAGACAATTGTGAGCTATACATATGTGCCGAGACTCAAACCTGGGTCCTCTGCAAAAGCAGTAAATGCTCTAACCCACAGAGCCATTCCTCCAGGGCCAAGATAAAATCTCTCATCTTGTGACTGGGTAGTGGTGGCACACACTTTTTATCTCAACATTTGGGAGGAAGAGGTGGACAGATCTCTGTGAGTTCAAGGCCAGCCTGGTCTACACAGAGTGAGTTCCAGGACAGCCAGAACTACACAGTGAAACCCTGTCTCAAAAAAGATGTCTTACATTAGCTGGGACGTGTGACCCACTGGCATGAAGAGACTCTAAGCCAGGCCTCCATGAACTTCTGAACATCACTCTCATGGCGACCCACTTCCCTATTGCCATCTTTTTTTTTTTTCCCACTCATGGATAAAGGGGACAAAAGTAAAGTTCCTTTTCAATCAGAGAAAGTGAGAGAGAAAAAAAAACCTAGACATTTTCACAGGATATAGTTGTTTGTTCTACGCACACACAAACACACACAGTTTTCATTCTCTCCCTCTGCATCTCTATGCTAGCCCCGAGCATGCTAGCAAGAACAACAGAAAGAAAACCAAGCCTCTATCTTGACTCCCTACTTTCTGCAATTCTTTTTTGAGGAGCCCACACCTGTACACCCAGGGTGCGTCTTGCTTTCTTTTTTCTAAAAAAAAAAATAAGAAGTCTTTCTTTTGCTTTAGAATATTCAAACCCGGGCTGGAGAGATGGCTCAGTGGTTAAGAGCATTGCCTGCTCTTCCAGAGGTCCTGAGTTCAATTCCCAGCACCCACATGGTGGCTCCAACCATCTGTAATGGAGTCAGATATCCTCTTCTGGAGTGCAGTTGAGCATGCAGACAGAACACTGTGACATAATAAATAAGCCATAGACACCGATGAGCTGGAAGAGGCTCACTCCACAGAGCTGCCTCAGCCTGGGTCAGGCTGTATCCCAGGGTCTCGAATTGGAAGAGGCTCGCCCCACGGAGCTGTCTCAGCATGGGTCAGGCTGTGTCCCAAGGTCTTGACTCCATGCTTTGTAATATTTGACAGCATCCTTTCAGGAATTCAACGATCTCATCTTAGAAAACAGGCAGTTAAAACTGAGCAGGCCTGGCTCTGGGCATGGTTATATACGACCTTAATCCCAGCACTCAGGAGACAGAGGTAGGTGGGTCTCTGAGTCCTGAGTTCAAGGCCAGCCTGGTCTACAGAGTGAGTTCCAGGACAGCCAGGGCTACACAGAGAAACCCTGTCTCAACAACATAAAAAGAGCATGCCTGAAATAGTGGAAATTTCCTTCCTCCATTCATTGTACGTGAAGAACCCGGCATACATGAGGAAAACGAGCTGGGCCTGGCCTCTGTCAGGCATTGCACAGTCTCTCCAGACAAAGCTGAAGGGATCCAATAGTTCAACCCTGCAGCTTGCTGTTACACTAGACAACGGGTCCTTTCTAGGAAGATGTTCTTAAAGAAACAGAACAACACACATCCATCAATCAGATCTCAGTCAGTGGAGAGACTCTAGGACTTTCTAGGACAGAGGGGACAGGGTCACCAAGATGTCGCAATGCCTACCGGCACACATGGGCTCTATAAGCCTGCAGGCAGAGCTACACAGGAAGGCTTCCTTTGGTCTGCTCTCTGTGTCTCCTCTGTCCTGACAGATCTTATTAGAAGAAAGCATTGTTCCTGCTCATTCCACACAGAGAAATGGCTGAGCCCCTCAGGTATGAAAGCAGCAAGGCCAGGTCCCAGGACCAGAGGTCGGAAAGGAACCCAGCTGCCTCTTCATAACTGCCTGTCACCTGCAGTGTCCAAAGACCAGCTTCACTTCCTTCAACATGAGAAATCACAATTAGAGACTGCCTCTTCCTTCGCATTCGACAGCAGGAACACGCTAACTAGTCAACAGTCCTGTGAAACGGGGGCTACTCTTCTGCCCATATTACAGATGGAGAAATTGAGGCAGAGAAGTTCGCCTCTGAGAGAAACAGCTAGGATTCTGACTAGGGTGCCTGAGCTTCAGAGCCCAATTTTGCTTGTTTGTTTGTTTGTTTGTTTGTTTAGAGACAGTCATCTCAGTGTCTCCCAGGCTAGCCCAAATTCAAGATCTTCCTGCCTTAGCCTACCAAGTGTTGGAACTTCCTTCCTTTCTTTCTTTCTTTCTTTCTTTGTTTCTTTCTTTCTTTCTTTTTTCTTTTTTTAGACAAGGTTTCTCTGTGGCTTTGGTGCCTGTCCTGGAACCAGGACCTGGCTGGCCTCAAACTCACAGAGATCCGCCTGCCTCTGCCTCCATAGTGCTGGGATTAAATGTGTGTGCCACCACCGCCCGGCCTGCTACTCTTAACTATGTTGTCTGCTCATTCTGGGTCTATAGACAGAGTCATTGTTGTCCTGAGTAGAAAATCCAAGACTAGCTCCAGGACTAGGCAGGATCTCGAGCTCCTACCACTGCCCCCAAAGGAGAAAGGAATATTATCAGGTCAGTAGGGTTGATACACCTGCTCAGGTAGATGAACTGGAAGCTCTCGAGGCCCCCAGGTAAGGTGGTATCCCAGTGGCCTACACTAAATGCTCTACCCTAGACTACTCCCAGTCCAGTTGGTCTTATGTTTGTATCACTCATAGTCATTCCACGCACATTTAATAAGTGTCTATACAAGGGAAGGAATTACACTAGGCCTGCAAACGGCAACCACACACACACACACACACACACAGCTAAAAGCAAGCTGTTTCTATGCAGCA
Organism: Dicrostonyx torquatus; assembly: GCA_028555095.1. NCBI lineage: Eukaryota > Metazoa > Chordata > Mammalia > Rodentia > Cricetidae > Dicrostonyx > Dicrostonyx torquatus. The sequence continues at coordinate 864,544 of JAQHUG010000370.1, read as the reverse complement.
GAAAGAATAAGGAAATGACACTCAGAAGACTGGTCAGAAAAGATAATTGTACATATAGCACATTAAGAAAAGAGCTGGGGAAGGGGGGAGGGGAGAGGCAGGGAGGGGAGCAGAAAAAATGTAGAGCTCAATAAATATCAAGAAAGAA
>JAQHUG010000370.1:840939-860540 GCA_028555095.1 Dicrostonyx torquatus | reverse complement strand
CAGAGAACTTAGACAACAGTGAGGACACTAAGAGAGACTTACATAGACCTAATCTACATGGGAAGTAGAAAGTAGAAAATGACAAGATCTCCTGAGTAAATTGAGAGCATGGGGACCTTGGGGAAGGGTTGAAGGTGGGAGGGGAGAGGCAGGGAAAGGAGCAGAGAAAAATGTAGAGCTCAATAAATATCAATTAAAAAATGTATAAAAAATAAGTCTTTTTAAAAAAACCTATAGAAATAAATAATATTACTCAGTGAGATGACACTGTGTGAGAAGAGAAGTGAGGGACAGTCTAGGAGCCTAAGGCATCAGAAGATCACAGGCCTGAGGTCAAACTGGACTACATAATGCGTTCTAGATGAGCCTGGGAAACAGAACCAGCCAGATATGTGGGGCATGGTGGTATATGTCTTAATTCCCAGCACTGGGGAGGCAGAGGCAAAGTTCTAGGCCATCCAAGATGACATAGTAAGATCATGTATTAAAAATACCAAGCCAAGTCAGGCGGTGGTGGTATATGCCTTTAATCTCAGCACTCGGGAGGCAGCCTGGTCTACAGAGTGAGTTCCAGAACAGGCTACAAAGAAACCCTGTCTTGAAAAATGAAAAATAAATAAATAAAACAGAAACAAAATAAAAATCGCCGGGCAGTGGTGGCACACGCCTTTAATCCCAGCACTCGGGAGGCAGAGGCAGGCAGATCCCTGTGAGTTCGAGACCAGCCTGGGCTACAAGAGCTAGTTCCAGGACAGGCTCCAAAGCCACAGAGAAACCCTGTCTTGAAAAAAACAAAAACAAAACAAACAAACAAAAAAAACCAACAACAAAAAAACAAAACAAAAAAAAATCATCCAGGTCTGGTGGCTCAGGCTTGTTAACCTAGCTATTGGGGAGGTTGAGGCAGGAGGATTGCATGGTCAAGACACGTCTGAACTGCAGAGTGAATTCAAGGCCATCTTAGGTATCTTTTAGAAAAGACTTATTTTTAACTTATATGTGTGAGTGTTTTGTTTGGATGTGTGTTTGTGTACCACATGCATGCAGTGACCATGGAGGCCAGGCAGCAGTGCCCTGTACCCTAGGCCTGGAGTTGCAGACAGTTGTAGGCAGACATGTTGGCACTGTGAATCAAACCCAGGTTCTCTGGAAGAACAACCAGTTGCTCTTAACCACTGAGCTGCCTCTCCAAGCCTCTAGGTAATTTAATGAAGTGCTGTCTCAAAGTAAAAAGTAAAGAAGCCTGAGGATTTTTTTTATAGGTACAGCACATGCCTACAATGCACTAGATTTGATACTCAGTACTTTAAAAAAAAAAAAAAAGGTATCTAAGGAACTTCAGCTGAATGAGAACTTAGGAAGAAAGAGAGGCATGAAGACAAAGGTGTGAGTAACAGAAGAAACCATGGGAAAATAATTTTAAGAAAGAGAGGTCAACAGAAGGTCTCCAGGGAAGGCCAAAGATTGTGCGACTCTTCTAGTTCTCCCCACACAGATTATCGACATTGCTGTGTTTTATGACCTCTATTAATCCAACTGAATAAGAAAACCCTTTTATTCATTCAGCAGGTAAAGGCATCTGTGGGCCAAGCCTGATGGCCTGAGTTTAATTCCCAGAACCCATACATGACGGAAGAGAATCAGTTCCGGGAAGTCCTCTGGCTTCTACCCCATCACACGCACGCACGCAGGCACGCACGCAGGCACGCACGCGCACTGGGGTGAGGGGATTGGGTATCTAAATTCCCAAGTCCAAGTTGTTTCAGAGTGATTACTAACCTGTACATCCTTTGTTCTTTAATGGCTTCAAGCTTTGCCCAAACCTTGACTGTAGGCGTTTAGAGTCAGGAAAGGAGTTTTATTTTAAGACTTATGCTTATTTTCTATGTATGAGCATTTTGCCCAAATGTTCTCGTGTGTAGCACATGTATGGCTGGCACCTTTGGAAAGTCAGAAGAGGGCGTCAGGTTATCTGGAACCTCAGTTACAGAGGATTCAAGCCTCCATGTATTACTGGGAAGAGAGCAGCCAGGGCTCTTAACCGCTGAGACATCTCTCCTGCCTCAAGGCAAGGAATTCAAAATGCTTTCCTTACCACTCAGTGTCAGAGCCGGAGCCAAATGTTTCCTCCTCCCTGCGCACAGGAAGGGTTCCTGTTTCAACGACCTCCCTAAAGAAAGGAAAAGGTGGGGTGTGTAGAGGAGCGGTGGAGCTGGAGGCATGGTTTTTCCTTCTTATTTCCACTCTGAAAACAAGCAAGCAAACAAAACTTGTTTCCTTTTAAAAATAGGATTTATTGTTTTCACTTTAGCATATGGGTGTTTTGCCTGCACGCAAGTGTACCATGTGCATGCCTGGTGCCCAGTGGAGGGCAGAAGAGGGCATCAGATCCCAGATCCCCTGAAACTGTTGGAGGTACCAACAGTCGTGATGCTGGGAACTGAACCCTGAAAGAGCAGGAGGGCCCTCAACTGCTGAGCCATCTCGCCAGCCTCTAACTTTGTCATGTTTTAGAGACAGGGCTTCACTATGTGGCCCAGACAAGCCTGAACCTTGTACAGGCAGATTCTCCTGCCGCTAGAGCATTCCCAGGAGGGAGCTGCGCCTTCTGATTGACTGATTAGAATCTCAGTGACTGCAGAGAGCTGGGATGTTGCAAGTCCAGAGAGAGAGGATCCTGGGCCACCTTTAGCCCTCTTAATAGCCCTTCACTGGCCTCCTGTCGCTGACCGACAGCTTTGTGCCCACTGGGTAAATGACTTGGAATGCACAAACAGAGCACTGGCTTCTCTCTGGAATGTCTTCATTTAGCAGACCAGCATCGTCCCCGAACCCCAAGGCTAAGAATGTCATCAGACAGCATCTGAGGCTTTTATCAGAGGGTCCCCACCTTTCTCGTGTCTCCACCAACACATTTGATTGTCCTATTTATGGCTTTCTTTGTTCTATTAGTAGCCTCCATAGTGAAACACAGAATTTGGGGTGTCTTAAAAAATCTGTGCTCCCAGGATATGGTCACATATTTAGCTTCAGGAAAAAAAAAAAACTGTCTTTCATCCTCTTTGAGGTGAAAATTGCATTTTCTTATCAGCATGCCTCAGTTTCCCAAGGGTCGGAATTATAGTTATGTACCAGCAGGTTGTAGTAGTTGCTGGGCTTTTTGTTTTTACTAAATAGTGAAAAATAAAATAAAGAATAAGAAAGGATTAAAACAAAACAAAATGGCAAATCATGGTTGGTGCATGCCTTTAATCCCAGCACTTGGGGAAGAGGCTGGGCAGAGGCAGGCTGATCTCTGATTTTAAGGCCAGCCTGGTCTACAGAGCAAGTTCCAGGACAGTCAGAGACACACAGAGAAACCCTGACTCAAAAAAAAAAAAATCAAAAGGAAACAATCAAGAACAAAACAAAAAAGAAATAAAAATAAGAGAGAAGAGAAGGCCAACTGGGGCTGGAGAGATGGCTCAGTGGTTAGGAGCACTCACTGCTTTTCCAGAGAGCCGAAGTTTGATTTCAAGCATCCGTATCAGCTGGATCACAACCGCCAGAACCTTCAGGTCCTGGGGATCTAGCCCCTCTGACCTCTGTGGGCACCTGCACCCACACAAACACTTATGTGTCTATAGCGTGTAAAATAAAATAAAAATTAAATCCAACTACATTGTTAAGTGGCATGAAGGAAACTGGACAAAAAACTTAAAAAATTCAGTCCTTGGCCTGGCTGCTCCTTGTGTCCCGAGCTCTGTGACCTCAGACTCGGCCACTTTCCTTTCTACTCACGAGCATGAAGGCTCTGGCTGTGCTAGCCTATAGCTTGCCTACTGGGTGGAACTATGCAGTAGCGGTTAAATCCCTCGGTCACTCCTCTCAGCTCTCCGAACCTGCCCTCTGGCACCAATGTACATACTGTCCAAACTGCCTTTCACTGCCAGTGCTCTGGGGTTCTTTTCCTTTACATTTCTGAGGCAAGGACTCACACAGTAGCTCAGGCTACCACAGGACCACCCATGTAGCCTGAGCCGGCCTCAGACTCCCAGCAGCATCCTTCCTTCTACCTCCTGGTGCTGAGATTGTTACCGATCTGAGCACACATACTTGCACATGTGCACACACATATACAACTCCAAAAAACAAATCTGGGGACCACGTTGTTACATTTAATGGTAATTTAGTCTCAGTCTTCTTATTCTCTCATTTTCTCCTTTTTTCTTGTTTGGGTTTTTCAAGATGGGGTTTCTCTGTAGCTCTGGCTGTCCTGGAACTCGTTCTGTAGACCAGGCTGGCCTTGAATTCAGAGATCTGCCTGCCTCTGCCTCCCGGGTGCTGGGATTAAAGGTGTGCACCACTAAGCCTGGCTACTTACTCTTTCTTACATTACCAGTTCTGTAAATTTTAGTCATTAACTTTTAGAGTTGAAAAGGATCCTAAGAGCTCCTCTAACGAAATGTTTCTCAAATCCTGGAAAAGACACTGTGACAGGCTTCCTGGTGCTGTGTTAGAGGCACCGAGGCGCCATTGAGCATGGCACAGCTGGTGCCATGTTAGAGGTGCTAGGGCGCCATTTCGACTTAAGAGTCAGCACTGAGACATCACCACCTGCCAAGTGAAAACAAAGACCTCACCCCTCAAAGTCCGTATTCTAGGAAAGTCCCTAAGTGGATACGCCTCACTTTGTGGCTTCTGTAGCCCCGATTCTGGATAACTGTTCTTGCTGACTGAGGTCTGTCAACCCAGGAAGTGGTTTTGCATGTAAAAGCTCACCCTGAGAAAGGCTTGGACTGCACTGGGGTCCTGAACACCCTAATAAAATTTTTTGGCTAATAAAATATCTATATTGGCTTGAACCCGTGTCTGAGCGGTCTTCTCTGATGGATAATAATATATCCTAACAATATTGTTATGACTCTAACTCATAACAGTATTCCCAGATCTACTCTAGACTGGATCACAACTTTGGGAGAGTGGGACCAGCTTCTTTCTCTATAAAAATGCACATGTGTAGACATGTAGGGAACTCTCTACGGAGAATGCGGGGAAAACGCAGGGAAGAGATTCAATGTACTCCCTTTTTAGTGTCTAAGATTTGCATCTATTCAAAACTAATACTAGGAAGCCGCCCCCGCTTCCCAGGTCAGTGTGCTACTGTCAATCCACACATCAGAAACCCCAGTTCAGGACACTGCGAAAGCTTATACATAAAGAAGGAAAAATAATTCTAGCCAAACAACAATAATAATTTTTTAAAAACCTAGAAATAAGTCAGACTCAGTCAGGCTGGAGACTTAGGCATGATTTGAGTTCAAGGCCAGCCTGGTCTACATAGTGAGACCCTATCTCAAAACAATCGACCAACAACAAAATCAAACATTCTAAAGTCTAATAAATAAATAAATGTGTAATCATTATATATTCCTGATTAAATAATATATGTTCATTCAAACTAGCTTATTTTTACATGTTTATTTTGGGTTTCTTTTGAGACAAGTCCTCACATGAGGCTCCAGCTCGTTTCAAACTTCTGGTATGTTTTTTAATCTTGTTGTAATTAGGGGGAGAGAGGTGTGTGGGTTGTATTCCCCAGCACCCAGGCTCCCAAGCCCCCAGCCGCTGGCCCGCTCAACTACTGGTTGCTTGCACCCGAAATAACCACGTGAGGACGGTATTCATTTAAACTCTGCCTGGCTTATTATCACTAGCCTTTTCCCGGCTAGCCCTCACCTCATAAACTAACCCATTATAAAAGTCTGTAAGTCACCACGTGGTGACGTACCGGAAAGGTCTAACCTGCATCCATCTGTGATGGTGGCTCGTGGCATCTGGCTCACTTCCTTTCTTCTCCTCCCAGAACTTCCATTCTGTCTTCTCCGCCCACCTAAGGGCTGACCCATCTTATAAGCCAGGCAGCTCTTTATTCAACCAATAAGAGTAATACAAAATACAGGAGAACACTCCCACATCATAATCTTATCTTTTTAACAGTATAGGAAAGAACAGCATGTTAAATGAATAAAAGGCCATCTGTATCCATGTCCTAATCATAAATTCAGAGTGTAAGATGGCAGGAATTGAAAAGGAAAGTAGGGTGTGGCACACACTCCCACAGTCCCAGGCAGGGGAAACTCAGATTTGTACTGAATATAATTTTATTTCTTAGAAGAGAAAAGCAAAGACAAATAAGTTGTCCACACTTGAAACACTTAAAATAAAATGTGAGCCGGGCAGTGGTGGCACACACTTTTAATCCCAGCACTTGGGAGGCAGAGTCAGACGGATCTCTGAGTTCGAGGCCAGCCTGGTGGTGTACAGAGGAAATTCCAGGACAGCCAGGACTGTTACATAGAGAAACCCTGTCTCAAAAAACCAAAAGAAAGTAAGTAAGTAAATAAGTAAATGCATATATGTGTCTGTCTCTGGAGGCCAGGAGGAGGTGCTGGATCCCTAGAATTGCAGATTTTGTGAGACACCAGATACGGGTGCTAGGATCCAAACTCTGGCCTGTGACACAGATGGGAGCCATCTCTGCAGTCCTTTTGCTACTCTCTCCAGACTGGGCCACAGTGGGGGGGACCCTAGTTTAGGCCTCTGTGCCATTCATACCAGTCAGCCTACACCTGCACCTTTACTCCTGGCCCTGGAGGCTGGAACTCCAGCTGTTCTTCCCTTAAGGGCATGCCAGCCACTAGGCAGCCATCCTTCTGGAGTCCATACTGGGAACCAGCGCTCTAACCCTCTCGGGAAAGGATTATCCAGTTTGAAGGGAGGATTCAGCCTTAAAATTTGACAGGCTCAAATCCAGACCAAGCTCAAAGCACACCCTGGATACAACAAAGAAAGACTAAAGGAAAATCCTGAATTTTCCCATCCTCCATTTTTCTGAGTCCTCCAGAATACAATATATAATACAAAGCTAGTATTCACCTATCTAGGAGAATTCTTTTCAAGAGTCCATTCTTCTTGCCTTGGCTTGGACAAACCTTAACCATTCTGAGCAGATCGGAAGACACTCCTAAAAAGCTCTTTCAGTATAGTGTCCCACTGTCTTGCAAAGGGAAACTTCACCTTCCATTTCCAGCCTAAAGCAGTCCTCTGAAAACTAAACCTACTTCTTGAGAAGAGTGAAGGCGGCGAGCTAGCATCCTCCGATCCTTAGCTCAGGCTGTCAGTTCATGGTGATGCTCAGTCACAGCTCTACCTCCTGATCTTTGGAGGCTTCCAGGGACTCTCAGTCTGCACTGTTAACAATGTGTATTATTTTCCTTTCTAACAAGGTCCATGAATTCTCCTGTCCTTTCACACGACTCAAGTTTCAGTCTACTTTTTTTTTTTTTTTTTTTTTTGGATTTTTGAGACAGGGTTTCTCTGTAGCTTTGAAGCCTATCCTGGAACTAGCTCTTGTAGACCAGGCTGGCTTCATAGATGTCTGCCTGCCTCTGCCTCCTGAGTGCTGGGATTAAAGGTGTGCACCACCACCATCCTGCCTCAGTCCACTCTTAAATTGGTTTCCTGGTCTGCCCTTTATTCTCTCTCCATCCCTGCCTTCTCATCCTTGAATCTCTTTGTCTGAATGGACAGGAAATCTTCTTTAGTGTTCCCATTGTATTCTTTCCTGTTGGAATGTTAATCAGCACATGTGATTTAATTAATTCAGCAGCTAATTAAAATGGGAGAACAAGAGTGAAAGAGGAGGAGGGTAGGAGAGATGGATACTACTTCAGTGCAGAAAGCACTGCGGATGGCTCTGGGTTGGCTGGCACCATGCCACTGCCCTCCTCCACCACCCCCAACTACTCATACAGCAAGTGGGGAGGAGCAAAAATAAGGGGCGTGTCTGGTAGGGCCTCCACTGATAGACTCATTCAATCCTGCTGCTGCTTTGTGCTAGGAGAGACAGACAGAAGGAGAAAGCAAGACACCTGAAGGGTGCACACAGACAGCCCCACATGCAGGAAGAGCTAATGAAGGGCTTCTGAACTAAGTCAGCCTGTCTTCTTCAACACTGGAAGTAGTCAGGAGCAAGGCCTATTTGTCCCAAAAGATTAACAGCATCTTGGGGGTTGCTACCACCCAAGGACCAAAGAAGACAAGATGAAAAACACAGCTACTGATCCCATGGAGAAAAGGGATCATTTACTTTGGCAGCCGGGGAGCTTTTCTGTCATTCTTTCAGAACCATGCTGATTCCTCAGCATGAGTGGGCAATGTAGAGGGCAGCTGGTGAAAGGTGGGTGGAGTGAGAGGGAGAGGGCATGGATGGGCAACGGTGGGTAGATAGATGCAAAAGAAAGAGATATAAAGAAAGAAAAATGAAGGGTATAGAGAAGGGGGAAGGCGAAGAAGTCGTTGGGGCAGAGTCGGGCTTTCTTTGCCAAAATGTATAGAGGAATGGGCTATCTGTGCAGGGGACTTCTGTGCCAGGCAGGGGGAAGGGCAGTGCTGCTGGAAGAAACAGGACTTAAAACCTTGGGAGACAGATCACCTGAGACTCACCTGAAGGACACTGAGGACTGACGCCAGGTGAAGGTTTCCTCTTGTTAACTGTCACATAGCTAAAGACAGCAGCAGAGGAAGTCACTGTACTGAAGAGACAGGGTCTTCCTAGTAGGAACACACAAATGTTTTCTAAGTCTACATTGTAGGCTGGGTTTTAACTGGTAATAAAAACATAAGAGTGTTTAATAACCACAGTGATGCTGTCTATAAAAGTTAGATTGGCTCGTGGAGACACACACACACACAAACGTTTGTATGAAATCTTGATCATGCTGCCATTTTCAAGGCTTTCAGTGACCGAGGGGATGAAATGAACATATTGGTTTCTACAGAGTAAAGGAAAACAGACTTAGATGCCAGAGGACTAGGAGCAGGTGCCAGCTCAGCTGTGTGGCCTAGGGTGGAGGAAAACAAATTCCACTCAGTTTCTAGTTACCTAAAGCACGTAGAGAAGTTATTAAAACTGAAATGACTGTTCCAGAATGTTCTAAAGTTGAAAAGTCTCTATCATTCATTGCAACAAAAATTTTAATAATCTTTGCTTTGCTTTAAGAGAAAGACATTGCTTGGTATGGTGACACATGCCTTTAATTCCAGCATTTAGGAGGCAAAGGTAGGCAGAGGCAAGCAGATCTCTGTAAGTTCAAGGCTAGCATGATCTGCATAGCAAGCTAGTCTTGCAAGAGCAACAAAGTGAATCCTAGAGAGAGAGAGAAGAGAGAGAGAGAGAGAGAGAGAGAGAGAGAGAGAGAGAGAGAGAGAAAGAGAGAGAGAGAGAGAGAGAGAGAGAGAGAGAGAGAGAGAAAAGACAGGGATCTCTGTTACAGGAGACTACAATGCCAACTTAGAGTATCCAAATAGAACAAGAGAAGCTGGGGCAGCTGAGGAAGACCTCGATCAGTATACCCGAGAAAGGCGGGACTGGCAGGAAGTAAGAAGAGCCCAGAACTTCCAAGGCTCAAATAATAAACCCAAGCATGTTGTACTCTAACCCCTCTGTGCACTATATGTCTTCCCAGTGCTGTGGCTTCCGGCCTTTCTTCTTAGTTCAGCACGTAGCTTGGACTCACGCGTCTGAGAACAGAAGCCAGTCATTCCAGAATTGCCACTCAAGCTAAGAAGGACTTCCTTCCTCTCATCATCACAGGAAAAGGCCACAGTCCGTGCTGTGGGCAATTCCTAGGGCTTGCACAAAGACAATACTGTCCAAGGAGTGACTAGGATGCTATTAGTTCACAATGGATGATCTGATGAGAAGAAAATTAGCCATCTGAGAAACTGGATAACTTTATAATAAAGAGCAGCTCTGTCTGAGCTGAGGCATTTAGAGTACTAGCCAATGAGAGTTCTCCAGATAGGAAGATGAGGAAGAGCTGGATTAATAGTCTGACGAGTTTGGGGTGTACTCTGGGAAAGTAGAACAATAGAGAGCTGAATGGGGGGCGCATAAATTCAGTTGAGCAAAGGAAAGATATGGACTATGTAATGTTCTCTGGCACTTTAAGAGAAAAGCCACGCCCACTCCCACCCCCATCTGCTGAGGCAGGCTGATCTTCAGCTTCCGGCCTGAGAGCTCTCTTTCCTGTCTTCCTCTCGGAGAGGCAGCTTCTGTCTCTCTCCCCACTTCTCCTCCCATTTCCCTCTCCCCTCCTCTCCCTTCTTCTCTCTCTCTCTCTCTCTCTCTCTCTCTCTCTCTCTCTCTCTCTCTCTCTCCTATTCTGTCTTTCTCCTCCCCCCCTCCTTCTGCTCAATAAATGCTTAACTTTAATATCCGTCTGGTTTCATGTTCCGCCTCCCTGCCGCTGCAGTCACAGCCGCAGCCGCCATTGCAGATCTGACCATGTGGTCTCAAACCTGAAGAATCATTATCGGGGGCCCACTAGAATATTAATTATAACAGACTAGAATAAAGCAGACTGCAGGAGTGGGCCTCCATTCAGCCAGGATCATACTGGGCAGAGATCAAAGAACCAGGCGCCCATCCAGGTTGTCATGCCTCCCTAATAGGTGCCTTCTGAGGACTCCATGTAACAGGATGTTCTTGAGGCCACACAGGCTTTAGCGCCTAGAATCTCTCCAGTTTTTTAGAATGGATAACAAATCCAAAATTACAGCCATCCTAAACAATTCAGATTCAAAAGTTCTGAATGAAAAGGGTCCTTAAAATCTTAATTCTTTTAAAGCATTATTATTACCATGTGTACGATGTGTGTGCGGAGGTGTGCACGTGCCACAGCACACACGTGAAGGTCAGAGGACAACTCTGTAAAGTCAGTTCAGTCCTTCTACCTGAAAGTGGTTCCAGGGCTCAACCAAGCAATCACGGTTGCAAGCCAAGTCCTTTCTAACTGGGCCATCTTGCTGGCCTGTATCCGAATCCTCCCCATTTCCATTCCCTCATCATTTAGGACCTAATTTTGTATACTTGGGACTTTCTGCCAGCTAAAACGTTCACTACCCAAATTCAGGAACTGAATACATCTCGAAGGGGACCTGTCCTCCCTCATCTCCATCCATTTCTCACACAGAGTCATGTTCTCAGCCTAATCTTCAGGGCTGACCCCTTGGTTTTCCTCCCCTGTTCTCTCTTAAGCCACTCTCCTCCCCTCACAATAGCAGAGCCACCTGTGGGACGCCCTGGGCCTAAGAGATAAGGAAGAGGAAGAGAGGTGGAGTGGAGATGGCAGATTAGGGGAGTGAGATGGGGCTCCTGCAGCCAGAGGGAAAGAGGACTGAGAAAGCTAGTGGCGCTGAGTGGGGGGGAGAGTAAGAAGATGGCACGGAGGGGGCGGGGAGACAGAGAATGCAAGACGGCTGAGTGGGGGGAGGGTAAGAAGACGGCGTGGGGGGGGATAAGGACAGAAAATGCAAGACGGCTGAGTGGGGGGCATCAGGGTAAGAAGACGGCGTGGGGAGGTAAGGACAGAGAATGCAAGATGGCTGAGTGGGGGGAGGGTAAGAAGATGGCACCGTGGGGGGGGCGTACAAAATTAATTTAAGGAAGAGAACAGTAAAGGAGACGTTGGTAGAATAACAATCAGGCAGTAGAGGGCCGGGGGGGGGGGGGACTACTGGTGGAAGGGAGGATTCCAGGGAGGAGGGCCCTGCCTGCGGAGCGACATTAGCACCACCTATGGGTACAGTGGAGGGTTACGATAGCAACAAAGGGGCCCCCTACCTGGACACAGGAGTCTGGGCGCAGGAGGGGAGAGGAAACAAACTGCATATACCTCTTGTGGGAAGAGAGAGGCTGGGGAGGAGACCAAGGGAAAAGAGAGAACTGATTGCCCCATCCCAGGGAGATTCCCCTCTCAGAAAGCAGGTGGTCGGAAAGAGAAAGGTCTAAAAGGGGCGGGATGCTAACTATGGAAAACACGTGTCTGATTCTCCCTTCACTGGCTAGCCAAAGGGTCTTATCTGTATTCCCAAGTAAGGCCCTTTCCTCACTGGACAGTGAAGAACACAGCTCCCTCCTTGGGCAATGGATGCCCCTCATTCAGCTGCCCCCCTCCCCAACCCAGCATTGCCTTGAAGCTCTCAACCACCATTAGAAAGCCCCAGGGAGCCACCAAGCTGAGCAGAGGAAAGGAAGGGTTCTCCCACCCACCAGTCGAAAAACCAAGGTGGATGACAGGGAGAGATGGGAGAGAGAGGGTGCAAAAGCTGTACGGGGGAGGGGGGGATGGGATCAGCAGTATTTGTTGTGCTTCCAGCGAGGAAGGAGCCGTCACATTTTTAATAATAATAAATACATGAAGACAGATTTGCCAGCACTGCTCTGGCTCCTTGGGAAGGGTGGGGGAGGGGAACGAATGCAGCTGCAGCAAAGACCAATATCTTCCCCTCCCCTCCCCCATTCCACACTGCAGCAGTCTCCCCTCCCCCTCCAACTGCAGTCCTCCGCAGCCCACCCTTCCCCACCGTCCCTTCACACAGCTCCTCCGCCCTCTCCCTCCCTCCAGTTCCCCACACCACTCTATCCTTTCGGCTCTAGTCCTCATTTACAACATCCTCATCCCAGCAGGGCGAAACCCGAACACCCACATCTTAGACCTGCTCCCCAATCCCAAAGCCCAGGCCTTCCCTACCCTTTACTGGCTGGTTTCAATTCTCTCCCCACACACTCCTCAGAAGTCATCTAGCATACTTCAGCATTTCCTGGACCCTACTAAAAGGAACTGCCTTTCTCTCCATTTTTATTTCGATGTGGCTTCCTTTATCACATCCTTAAATATAAGGGCTATCAAATTTGCTTGTCTTTCAGGGGTGTCAGGGCCTCAGGACTCAGTGACTACTGCCACCTATTGACCCAAATTTGTTCAAGATGGGCCTTTAATACACTTCTCACAGGGCATCAATAGCTTAAACATGCAAAGGCATGGCTCTTGGGGCTTTTCTGAGACCCTCAGAACAATGAGATCAAAGGAACACAAAAGCAAGACTGGGCAGGGAGCCAGCGCAAGCCTTTCTGCACGCACAGGCAGTAAGAGGGCCAAGGAATGAAAACAGCCTTGTTTCCTCGAGGACCTGTAAGGAAAGTAGGGGTAGAATTTTTCTCAGGCAATGGTAAAAATATAACCCTTCGTCGCATTGGCAAATCCTTGGCAGGAATCTGGTATTTACAGAGCAAACCGATCCCAGGGACATTTGAGACTGCGTCATGTCTCATTCAGTCTGCACCAGTCAAAAGTGGAGATGAGGAGAACCGGCGCTGAAGGACATGCTACCCCCTGCCATTCTAAGGGCTTTGTGCCTTCCACACCCCAAGCAAGGGATGAGGGCAGCCTGAGCTCTCCGCGGTGCTGAAACCTGGTCTACTGCAACCAGATCATCCCTTCCTCATCTGACAAAGTTCATTTTCCAAAGGAGGTATCCAGAAAGACTTGGCAACCTTTGATAGCTATTTCCCCAAACCTCCATAAATCCCTAACCAATGAAGATCTGGGGGGAAAATGGGATTTTTGTCAAACTCTCTTTTTTCCCTACTCCCTAAGATGAAAAAAACTAAGGGAGGGCTGGAGAGATAGCTCAGTGGTTAAGAGCACTGCTTGCTCTTCCAAAGGTCCTGAGTTCAATTCCCAGCAACCACATGGTGGCTTACAACCATCTGTAATGAGATCTGGTGCCCTCTTCTGGCCCGCAGGCAGGCAAACATTAACAGTGGCTCTCAAACTGTTCCATGAGGACTAAAGGGTCCTGGGCTCTCTGAAAGTTAGGGAAAGCAGGCTCTAACAATAAGGAACTCTAGGATGCTTCTTCCCCATGCAGTAAAATTACCCCTGCTTAGATGGTTTACATTGACATCTACATAAAATCCTGTCAAACAACATAACCTAATGATGCTGATACAAATATCCTCAGAAAAAAAAAGCTAAAAAGTTGTTGAAAGTCTTTTCTAGTAGTGCCAAAAGGCCAGAAAGAACATCCTGGAACTAAAGACTCATTTAGAATAATTATAAGGCCCACCAAGGCTGAGGTTTGTCCTGTTTGCTGACTGGTATACCAAGAAGGCCCAGAGTACACAGACTGTAGTCTCTGAAGGAAAAGACCTCTAGCAGAAATGGGGCAATAAGTAATCTTACATTTTAATAAATTAGAAACAGCAGCCAAGCATGATGCTGTTTGCCTATAATCCCAGCACTAAAGAGGTGGAGGCAGGAAATCAAGAGCTCAAGGTTGTCCTCAACAGTAACAAAATCAAGACCAGCATAGACCATCTTGAGATCCTGTCCCAAAAGAGCAAAATTAGAGTTCACCGATGATCGGATAAATGTGACGGATCTAACCAAAGCATCTTTGTCACGCTGCACGGAACCCCGTGGTATTAGGGACGAAACCAGGGTCTTGTATATATGCTGAACAAGTGCTGTACCAGCTCCGAGTTAAAGCCAGGCTCTAGCTGTTTCCCAGACCAGCTTTGAACTCTCTAGCTGTTTCCCAGACCGGCTTTGAACTCACTGTGTAGGGCAGGCAGACCTTACTCTCACATTCCTTCTGCCCCTGCCTCCTTCCTGAGAGTCTAGACTCACAGGCATATGCCACCTCATCTGGCTTCCAAAGCATACTTTAGCTAACTTGTCTAGGTTGTTCAGCAGGAAAGGCACAAGCTCTAAATCTGCTCTTGTGACTCTTTGCTTAGACACACTTGAGCAAATATTAGTATAAGGTCTCAGAACACACAGGGTCCCTCAGACTAGCCAGGAACAGAGCTGCTCCAGAAGCTAGCCATCTAGGGGTAAGCCACAAAAACTCAAGACTCCTTGATATAGAGGACTCTTAAAAGATTCAGGTATATATATTTTTGTTTGCATATGGTGTGTGCACACATGTGCACACCAGAAACCAAATGTCCTTTGTTCTGTTCTGTGACCCTCCACATTACTCCTCTGAAGTCTCATTGGACCTGGAGCTAAGCTGGCAGTCAGCAAGCCTCATCCATCCTCCCATCTCTGCCTGCCAGTGCCAGGGAGCTTACTGGTGTGTACAGCCATACCTAACTTACTTTTATTACTTTTCAAATTCTGTGGGGAGAGGACACGGGCCTGTGAAGCTTAGAGAACAATTGTTAAGAGTCAGTTCAGTTCTCCTCTGGGTCCCAGGGATAAAGTTCAGGTTGTTAGGAACCCACTAAGCCTTCTTGCCAGCCCTTAATCCCTGACTTTTGTGGGTGTTGGGGTCTTGAAGTCAAGTTCGTGCCCACATAGCATGTACTCTTACCCAATGAGCCATCTCCCCAGTTTCCTCCCCACCCCCAATACTGGGGGTTGGACATAGGGCTTCTTCAATATAATTGATCTACCACTGAGGTGTAGCCCTAGGACTCAAGTGTACTTACATTCCTACCTTAGAAAAACTAAGGACCAAGATATTAAGTCATATGACCATAACCACAGGGAATAGAGTAACCATTGATCTAGTCTATTAACTTCTACAGCTTGTAGTCGGCTGATTCTTGCCTCAATCAGGATAACCAGGAGAGATCTGAATTCAAGCCAGGCAACGGTGATGCACGCCTTTAATTCTAGCACTCAGAAGACAGAGGTAGAGGGATCTCTGTGAGTTCAAGGCCATCCTGGGCTACGCGAGTTTGAATCTGTGTAAAAAAAGAAAGAGCACAAAGGTGATACCAGCACTTGGGATCACTCAGTCTAGCCTGGTCTACAGAGTGGGTTCCAGAAGCCAAAGCTACATACAGAAACCCTGTCTTGAAGAACACACACACACACACACAAAAAAAAAAATCATTAAAGTTTTAGTGATGTTAATGACCCAAATTATATTCCTACCCATGATGCCTGTCATGACAAGCAGAAACTAGTATCAGATGCTCCTGAGACCTGGTCTTTAAAACTCCAGTAAATTAGATCTATAGACCCAGCTTCTCACTTTAAATGTTTGCTTACATTACTCAAGGTTTCTAGAAGCTCCCACCGAGAACACAGATCTGAGTGCCAAGATGGGCTTGGCTCCAGTTCCTTTATGTTCTTCATTCTCCTGTCATAGTAGAAATTCTGTTCCCTACTTGCTGACATTCTTTTTTTTTTTATTTTTTTTTATTTTTGGTTTTTCGAGACAGGGTTTCTCTGTCGTTTTGGAGCCTGCACTGGAACTAGCTCTTGTAGACCAGGCTGGTCTCAAACTCACAAAGATCCGCCTGCCTCTGCCTCCTGAGTGCTGGGATTAAAGGCGTGCGCCACCAACGCCTGGCGCTGACATTCTTCTGCAAAGGGCTGGACTTTCCTGACCAGGAAACTGAGGAAGGAGAGGCAGAGGCTAGACCACAAGACTACACCGACTCTTCACCCACAACTTCATTCCAGAATTGACCAAAGACCAGCTCTTATGGGCATGACATTTTAGAAAGAAGCTTTCATAAAAATGGGGACAAGTAGAATTCTTGCTGACACAGAGCCAACCTACATGGCCTTTCAGTTTATCAAGCAACCACTGGTTTCCTGAGCCACTAATGCCACCTGGTGGCCAAGATGGATAGATCAATAAAATCTAAAACCAATGTTACTTTAGAATTCTAGACTTAACAAATCTTGCAGGAAGGTGAACAGGGGTTAGGGAGGGCTGATTGTGGTATTCTACCGCTATTTTTGTAAAATAATCAGTTCCCCACTTCTAGGAAAAATATACTATCAAAGGAAATAAAGCAAACTTCTCAAACGTCCCCCAGAACATCTTTCCTTCTCTGCTGCCACTCACTGGATGCACCCACACCCAGCAATTGCAGTCATACAACACATGGCAAAAAGGGCTTTTATTTATAAGTAAAAGCAATTTTATTTAGTAAAGATCTTTCCACATTTCCAAGGCCAGCTGGGCCCAGGAAAACATTTGCATATGGTGGAGCATCCAGGATGATACAGTGCATAAGTCACCGGCGCCTCCGGAAACCTGAAATGAATGACAAAGGACAGCTGAAGCACTGAAGGCCAGGAAAGAGACAGCACTCTCCATCTGTCTAGGACTCACAGCAGGAATACAGCTAAGGGGAGCAGTCCCTTCACGTCCCTCCACCCCACCCCCAGACAGGATTTCTCTGTGTAGCCCTGGCTGTCCTGGAACTCACTCTATAGACCAGGCTGGCCTCAAACCCTGCCTCTGCCTCCCAAGTGCTAGGATTAAAGGCGTGCACCGCCGCCGCCACCACCACCCGGCCAGGTGATGTTTTATGCGTCTGGATGTGAGCTGTGGGGTCACAGAAGTATAATCCAGAGACTCTTGTGAATGACACGGATTTCAAGATTGGGAAAAAATAAATAAATAAAGGCCTACCTAAACAGATTAATGACTAGTATGGAAGGAACAGGAAAGACCCGAGATGGCAATCCTGAGAGGTGGGATTCCAGCTCAGACTTCCCATCCAGGCGGCTAACTCTTGAGTGGCTCACTGACCTTTCTTCTTCCGGCCTTTCTTCGGCATCTTCTTCCGCTTTTTAACAGGACCCTGGCCCTGGAGACAAGTAGAAGTGAAGAAACAGTAGGTCTTCTTCAGCACCAGCACCTCTCACACTCACTGCACAAAGACCCACACAGCTGCCTGCACCACCGTGCCCCAGTCTCACCTCGTCAAGATGGGGAGCCCCTTCTGTCAAAGCACTGATGTCGCTGAAGTGTGTGAGGGAATGAAGCTGTGAGCTCATAACACTCGCTCGCTTTCGCCGTCCTTTCTCTCGCTTGCTCACACTTAAACGCACCATCATGCTCTCTTCATAGTTAATCCTGCCAGAAAGCGTTTCCAGAAATGTTCACACAAGGAGACTTGGGCCCCATTCTCATTTAGAGTCCTCAGGACATTCACAGATAATACAGTATTTAGCTTAGGAGGAGTGTGGCATGCTTAGTACCAAACTTCTCACAGATCCTCCCACAGCCCTAGGGATTAATCTATGGTCCAACCACACAATGACTTATCAGGGAAAATCCTCACATTTCGGCTTTGTGGAACAGGCCTCCCTGAAAGGGCTCTTTTGTACAAAGCATCAGCCACAAAGACTCTACCCACTTGAAGCTAACGAGCCTGCATTCAAGTTAGTTGTTTTTCTGTTTTCCTAAATGTACAGAAGACTTAGGTGCAACACAAAACCTGTCTTTACTGCTTTCTATCACAAGGTAAGAACTGTGAGGTGATGACGGCAGGAACCTATTAAAGCCCTACCATGAGAATAAACATATTCTTCTCTATATAGCACTTGCTGGAGCCTAAGCAGGCAGTAGGAAACGAAAGAATTTTAATAATTAAAACAAAACCAGCTTTTCCCCAAGCTCTTATTTGTGCTTCAAACTCATCACTCTTCAGCCGCCACCACAGGTTTTCACTCCACTGTCTATGCGACGCTGTGCTCCTGTGCAGACTTGAAAGAATCCCCAACTGCGAGAGCTCAGACCTGTGCTGGTCCTCCTGACTCTGGCGAGTGACGTGAGGGTGCCGGGAGTCACGGATCTCCTCGGGGGCATCTGAATACTGCTCCTTCAGCTCGCGGATGACAGAGCTGCTCAGCGCTCGTCTCTTGGCTCGGTCCAGGCGCTTCTGCTCGCGCTCTGCTTCTGTTTCATCTATGAGACCAGAGCCCACAGGGTTATTCTCCAATCAGTACAAGAAACAGAAACAAAGCTCCCACCAGGGAGGCCACGGCCACAACTCATACCATAATGTACTGGGACCAGGCGTGGTGGGACGTATTTCTTGGATGAGCCCTTTACAGATTTCTTCCCTGAAGCCTCAGACTGGCCCTCCTCTGCGCCATCTTCCTCTTCATCCTCAGAGCTCAACTACAAAAGAAGAGGAAAAACGTTTCCACAAACCCAGAAGTTTTAATCAGACAAGTGAGAAGAAAAAGTTAGCACTGGAGCACCCCCTAAGAAGATGGAACCATGAACAAGGGAAAGGAGACTCAGTCAAGAATCCTGGAAGACCAGGGTCGTCACAGGGCTAATCTCAGGAGGATATAAACCTTACCTTGCTTATCATATTGCTGGGATGGGGCTTAAAACGAAGTGGGTCACTTTCACCTGAAAGAGGAAGAGTTGGTAAGATCTGGCACTTCATAATGACCCCACCCTTTATGTGGCCCGCCCACTTACTGAGGCTGCCTGTCACTGCAGTCTTGACCAGTTTGTCAATCTGATACTTCAGTTTTTGGTCCAAGGGGCGAAGTTTTTCTAAAACCTACAATATGGTAATTTATAAAGATTACATTTTCTCCCCTAAATGAGGCCCACACCAGGGTTCATCTGTTGTTCCAGAAAAGGCAATGAAAACATTCACAAGGCGAAGCAAATGCAGACAAAAGTACCCTTTCCTTAGTTAAACGGGAGAACACTCACTTATGTGAGGGCGACAGTGACAGCCCTGGAGCAGGGCTTAGAAACAAGGCTCATACCGTGCGGATTTCCACCAGCCTCAAAACTGCGGGATGTCCCTGCAGAGATCCTCCTGAGGCTTTGTCCAGGATGAGGTGGCTCAGATCCATAAGGTACATGAGCAGCAGCTGGTCTTTCACTTCCAAGAAGCTCAGACCCTAACTCAAACAAAACAAGAGAGGCAGATTCTTAGTTTTAACAGAAGAATCAGGAGGAGCACACAGGTCAAATATCAGGAT
>JAQHUG010000370.1:815306-828676 GCA_028555095.1 Dicrostonyx torquatus | reverse complement strand
GCCTGCCTCTGCCTCCCAAGTGCTGGGATTAAAGGCGTGCGCTACCATTGCCCGGCTGTTTTCTAAAGCTGGGAGAGGGGATCGTTAAGAAACCAAAGAAGAGGATGAGGAGAGAAGGGCAATGGTGGTGAGTGCAATCTTTTTATAAGACAGGGTTTCTCTGCGTAGCCCTGGCTGTCTTAGAACCCACTTTTCAGACCAAGCTGTCCTCGAACTCACCATGATCCACCAGCCTCTGCCCGAGTGCCGCATTTAGAGGTGTGGGCCATTACACACGAAGGCTGAGGAGTGTAATTTTATCTGCACCAACAGAACTTACAAAACATCAGACTATGTAAACGCATAGTAAGTGGCACTTAGTGATGATATGTCTCCATTGGCTATATCTGCTTTCTTAGTGTGTGTGTGTGTGTGTGTGTGTGTGTGTGTAACAGGAGTTTGGGTACAACTTTAAAAAATTTTCCTGTACTTCTTTGGGTGCAGAAATGAATTACCTTGAAAGGCTTTTATTTGACACTTAAAGTACTTATGTAGTATTCAAATATCTGTGCCTAAATCATCAATGTATGTGTGTGGATCAGACATACAAAGTCATAGCTAATCCCTGAGTAATTTATTTTAAAAGGAGACACAACTCACCTGCTCCTGGAGGTTTTTCAAAAGTGTTACCGAACTTGATATGTCTGACTCCAGCACTTCCTACAGGTAGATAGGAGACAGGAATAGGTGGTCAAGTTCTTTAGGCGATGAGATGGCAGAACGCACTGCCTACTGAATTCCCTCCTTTCCTTCAGCGTTCGAGACGCTGAGCCGTTCTTCCCGGGCACAGGCAGCCTCGGCTCAAAGCCAGTCCTCCCACCACACTCCCCTTTACTGGAAGACCAGAGACTTCAGTGCTAAACCTCGCGGATGCTTTATTGTACATGGCCGCTATCCTAATGTTCTCGTAACATTCTCCTACCACAAAGCGGGATCACGGCCCGCCATGGTCAATAAAGCTCATTTTGAAGGGTAATTTTGTGTTAGCTTCTTTTCCGGAACCAGACAGCATGCAGCATCCACCCCGCCTCTCATCTGACTTATAACAGTGCTGTGTCAGGGCGAGCACATCCCTGAGACAATTCCCATCACCACTCTTCCTAGGTGACAACGGTCTGCCTCGACTAGAAGCGGGCGAAAAGAAGCGCCCACAGTAGCTACGGGGAGAAGCAACGAAACATAACTCACCGGGGCCGCCATCTTTGCAAAGCCCACCCTTTCCGGGGCCGAACTTCCTGGGCGCTAACATGAGTTCATAAATTTGATAGAAAACCACTGCTTGTAAATTTCAGCCAATGGAAATAGGAGACTTTTCATTTCCGCTAAACAGACAAGCAGGACTGCATCTAACCAATGGGCTAAAGAAACTGACTAAATTCGTCAGACGCAGAGACGAGCAAGATAGGCTGGGACAGAAACATGTGATTCGTGGTTTACAAAGAATGATTGAAAGTACCTCCAATAAAGGTTGCGTAAATGATTGATTGACAGATAAAGCAACTAATGGAAAAAAAGAAGTTAGCTAAGCGACCCGAGAGCTGATTGGCTCCCAGATGCCGCAGTGCCAGTCTTTCCACGGCGTTTTCCGTGTAGTACCCAGAAGGACCACTGGGTGGCGGTCTGCGGCTTTGCCCGGCGGCGGCGGCCATTGCCCCCTGAACTTCCAAATGTCCCCTTCCTGTGTCTGTGATCGTCCTTGTACGAAAATGAAGCCCTTTTCGTCCATGAATTGGACGGCTAGGATAGAGGAGCCCGGAGCCACGGTTCAGACTGCCGGCCGCCTCACTGGCCCGTCCTCTCCGTGTATACGCAGGACGCAGCGCAAAGGCTGCAGTGCGCCATACACTCCTCTTTAGGGAAAACAAGACAGCTGAGCACTAACAGGTCAATCTGAATGCCTTCCTGCCTCCTAGCTCCACTCCTCCACTGCAGAAATTGGTTAAAACCCAGGCTGCGCATATTTCCTTTGTCCCCCTCATCTTTTCTCAGTGTCTTCCAACACGCGCGTTCCCTCCCCTCTCAGGTCACGGTACTAGAACTAGGGAGGTGCAGGCCTTGAATTTTTCCGTCAAAACTGAAAAGAAGACCTAGGACTGGAAATCTAGTCTGAGGTGGGGCTGTCACCTTTAATCCCAGCTCTCTGTAGTCAACAGACAAACAAATCTCCGTGGATTCGAAGCCAGTTTGGTCTATATTGTGAGGCCTTGTCTCATTTTAAAAACAACAACAACAACAACACAGGGCCGGAGCCTTAGCTTAATGGTTCAGAGAACATACTATTCATGCAGAGGACCAGAGTTCCATTCCCGGCATCCACACCAGGCAGCTCACAACCACCTGTAACTCCAGTTCCAGGGGAATCTTATACCCTTCTTTACACACACAGACACACGCGCGCGCACGCACGCACGCACACACGCACTGAGCACACATAAGTTTTTTTTTTTTTTTTTTAATCAAAAAAGAATAGTCCTCTTGTGTTTCTCATTCTGGATGGACTATCCTCGTTTCTGCGGCTCGGGGCACCGTAACAGCCTACTTAGTCAAATTAAGAGTTTTTGTATTGTTCTGTCTTTTCAAAAATGGATTTGTGGGGGCTGGAGAGATGGTTATGAGCACTGACTGCTCTTCCAGAGGTCGTGAGATCGGTTTCCAGCAACCACGTGGTGACTCACAACCATCTGTAATGAGATCTGGCGCCCGCTTCTGACATGGAGGCAGATGTTGTATACACAATAAATAAATCTTTTTTTAAAAATGGATTTGTTGCCGGGCGGTGGTGGTGCATGCCTTTAATCCCAGCACTCGGGAGGCAGAGGCAGGCGGATCTTTGTGAGTTCGAGACCAGCCTGGTCTACAGGAGCTAGTTCCAGTTCCAAAGCTACAGAGAAACCCTGTCTCGAAAAACCAAAAAAAAAAAAAAAAAGGATTTGTTTATCGTACGTGTGTGGTGCACATGTGGAGGCCTTCAGAAGATAACAAATGGGAGTTGGATCTCCTTCCACCTTATGGTCCTGGACATAGAATTCAGTTGGTCAGTGTAGCGGGCAAGAGCCTTGACCTGGAGTTGTCTTGCCAACACTTTAAGCAAATCCCGATTGACATATAAAATGTTCCTTCCCAACATAAGTTAAGATTTTGCTTTTTTTGGAGTTTGAAGTTTGTTCATATGTGTTATTAACAAACTATTACAATATCCAAGAAAATAATAATACTGCCTTGTTTTTGTCATTAAAATACCAATCACCTGTGTGTCACAAGAAATATTAGAGTTAAGAATACAATAAATCTTTATAAAGTTATCTCAGATTCAACTAGCAAGCAAAATACACAGGGTCATGAAAGTTGAATTATTTTGTCTTTTGTGTCTTTCAACAGCTCCATACACTAGTAAGTACTCATAAAATTTACAAGTATATACTGAGCAAGGACACATGTTTTAAAAAATATGAATTTGTGATTTTAATTGTTAGCATTTCTTTATCATTTTTGAAATTTTCATATGTGTACATATTTACATAATTTCTACCCCACATTTTCCTTCCTCCAGTTCCTCCTGAGTCTTCCCCTCTCTCTCAACTTCATGATTTCTTCTTTGTTATTGTTTTACACACACACACACACACACACACACAGAGCTATGTATACATGTGTATAGATAGATACATATTTATCTATAAATGCAACATACTGAGTTCATTCAGTTTTGCTTTTTTTTGTTTGTTTGGTTTTGGTTTTGATTTTTGGCTTTGTTTTGTTTTAGGTTTATTTGGTTTTGATTTTTCGAGGCAAAGTTTCTCTGTGTAGCCCTGGCTGTACTGAAACTTGCTCTGTAGACCAGGTTGACCTCGAACTCACAAAGATCTGCCTGCATCTGCCTCCTAAGAGTTGGAATTAAAGTAATGCACCACCACCACCCCGTTGGAAAAAGTAATTTTACCAACCAGTTAGATCCAATTAATTGATTGCTGTTGGGTTCAATTATGTCCTTTGAGACTTTCTGCTTCTGAGATCTATCATTTAGTAGAGGCAAGTTGAAATCATCAACTATGATAGTGATGGTAGGTTTATTTGGATTTCCTTGTATTTCTGGAAGTTTTAGCATTATATATTTTGACCTTTTCTTGTTAGGTGCTATCACTCACTTCAAAGGGAACAAGAGATGGTTCATTCTGGAACCATTATGAGTGACCAAGCTGGGAACATGGATTCAGGTTACCCCAATACTGTGTTTCAACACAATAATAGTTTGATGAAATTGTTATGACAGAACAAAAGGAAATCAGGAATCAGGACACTCTTAAGTCCATTGCTAAGACCCCAGGGTAGGCAGGCCCAGCAAAGAAGCCTCAGTGTGGGCGGCAGATGCTAGCTGATAGTCTCAGCTCTGGGATGGTGGAAACTGTATTCCAAAAGATGTCACCTGATAGTCATAAGGATGCTAGATCAGACTCAGAAGTGGGCTATGAATGGCT
Source organism: Dicrostonyx torquatus (assembly GCA_028555095.1). Taxonomy (NCBI): domain Eukaryota; kingdom Metazoa; phylum Chordata; class Mammalia; order Rodentia; family Cricetidae; genus Dicrostonyx; species Dicrostonyx torquatus. The sequence goes on along the minus strand of JAQHUG010000370.1, from coordinate 824,162 downwards.
ATTAATAGGGCTAATGATAGGCAAGATAAGTCGGTTCTAGACTTGCAACATTCCAAACTCTCCCCAAACACGGAACTTCTAATCAGTTCATCAACCTAACAGGATGTGGGACACAGGTGAGGCTTTTTCCTAGCGCTGCAGTTGCCAAGAGTGAGAAGCAGTGTGTCTTCGGGGATCTGACCTCTCTGTCATTATCTAATGCCACTCTTTACCCCTGATAGTTTTCTTTCCTTCAAGGTCCTTGTGGTCTAAAATCAACATGATTACTTCATCTCTGTTTTGGTCAGTGTTAGTATGGTTTGTTTTTCTTCATCCTTTTATTTTTTTTCTTTATTTCTGCCTAAATTGATCTTGAATTCTGGATCTTTTCCCTTCAGTTTCTACCTCCTGAAAACCAGTATTATCGGCACACACCATCGCACCCAGACCCATCCTTTCACTTTGGGTTTATCTGTGTCTTTATATTTAAGAGACATTTCTTATTTGTTTTAAAGATTTTATTTTTATTTTTGTATTTATTTTACACGTATGGGAGTTTTGCTTGCATGGATGTCTGTATACCATTCAGTGCCTTTGGAGGACAGAGAGGGCATCAGATTTCCTTGAACTGGACTTACAGATGGTTGTGAGCTGCCACATTGGTGCTAGGAATCAAACGTGGCTCCTCTGGAAGAGCTGCCAGTGATCTAGCCACTCAGCCTCCTCTCCAGCCCCCTCTTTTAAAAACAAGTTTTTCTTTTTTCTTTTTTGGTTTGGTTTGGTTTTTCAAGACAGGATTTCTCTGTGTAACAGTCCTAGCTATTCTGAAACTCACTTTGTAGGCCAGGGTAGCCTAGAACTCACAGAGATCCACCTGTCTATGCGTCCTGAGTACTGGGATTAAAGGCGTGCATCAGCACCACCCAGCTCAAAAACAAATTTCTTATAGAAACATATACTGGAATACAGGGTTCCTCAGTTTCTTCATCTCTTTCTGTGTCTTGACCAAAAGTCACAGTTTCCAGAGCCTCTTTTTATTAGTACTTTATCATTTTTCCCAGTGTGTATATGTTTGTGGTGTGTGTGTGTGAGTGTATGAGCACTTTTGCTCAGGGGTATGTGCAGACCTGAGGCTGACATCTGGACTCTTTCTTAGCTGCTCTCTACCATGTTCATTGAGACAGGGTCTCTTAATTGAGCCCAGAGCTCATTTGCAGCATCTCAATACAAATAGCCAGCTTGCTTGAGGAATCCCCTGTCCTGGGCTTTCAAACTCTGTAGTGACACGCGGGCCACAACACCTGCCAGCTTTGACATGCAGGCCACTACACCTGCCTGCTTTTACATAGGTTCTGGGGATTCAAAGTCTAGCCCTCATGCTTTGTCTACTGAGCTACGCCCCCAGCATGGAGCCCCTTCTCTTAATCCTCTTTTTATAGTTCTTAGTGCAACATTTGAAGTTATACAAAGTGTACGATTGTAGCAGTGTGGGAATGGCAATTGAGAGACTATAAGGTTGTACACACACACACACACATATCTATACCTAAAAGTCACTGAAGGGATATGTGATGCTCTCCAGTGTTCCTCTCAGTTTGCATCTCTTGAAAAACACTGGAGACACAGAAACAGTGTGACCGAGCAGAACTGAGGTGTCATCAAAGTTTCCTTTTATTGCTTTTCTGTGTCTCATGGATTGGTGGTAGCAGACCGGAAGCTGCTTTAATGATGAGCCATGGAACTGGGCCTGGAGAGGCAGGCAGAAGTTCTGTTGTAGCCAGGGCATGGGAGAACCCAAGCTAGCACTGGTTTTGATGTAGGCAGATCCAATCTGCAGGTGGGAAGGGGGACAGGATGCAACCTGTCAACGTAAGGAATGCCTTTAGATGCTAACTAGTGGAATCCATAACTTGCCATAGAGACAACCTAGAGCTCAGGAAGTTCCCTGAGTGACACAATGTAAACAGTCAAGATTCATGCAGGATGGGAGGCTGAAGCAGCATGTTACTGTGTAGCCCTAGCTGTCCTGGAACTTGCTCTGTACACCAGGCTGGCCCCAAACTCACAGAGATTCGCCTGCCTCTGCATCCCAAGTGCATCACCACTTCTCAGTTTGACTCTGTTTTGAGAACTGATTATCCTTGAGTCTTTGGATCTTTGGCAACTGCTCAAATGCAAGTGACTATTAGATATCTTCCTGGATCATCAAGACATGAGAAGCCCCTCAAAAAACATAAAGAACTTTTACTTTTGTTCTTCTAGTTAAAAACCATCTCATGACATACATGGTGGCACTTGTCTGTTGGTCCAGCTACTTTGGAGGCTGATTCAAGATCTCTTGAGGCAGGAACTAGAGGCCAGCCGGGGTAACACAGTTCTCATTTTCAACTGAAAACAAACCAATGAGACATCAGGTTCAGATGGATACATTGAACTGCTAACCATGCATCCTTTGCAAGGGCACAGTGGAAAGGGCTTGACTTCTCTGCATCATAGAAATCCATTCACTTTGAAAATGAATATTGTTTTTATAATTTGAGAAAAAGTAACAAAGGTGTGAAGGAAGAAGGAAGGGAAAGACAGAGGAGAAACAACGATCAAGAGAAAGACAAGGAAATGCAAGCTGTGCCCTCTCCTCCACTCAATCCTGGAGTAAGGTCTGGGGAATTCCATCTATGTCCCGTCATGCAGCTTCTCGCAGTGTCACAAGGACAGCAGCTGCTGGCCTTCTTTGGTACCTTATTCATCATGCATTTATTTTATTGAGATTTGTCAGAGGCAAAAGAGCTCAAGATAAGATACAAGCAGCATCTTTTTATTCATTAAAAAACAAACAAACCGGGGCTGGAGAGATGGCTCAGCGGTTAAGAGGTCCTGAGTTCAATTCCCAGCAACCACATGGTGGCTCACAACCATCTGTAATGAGGTCTGGTGCCTCTTCTTCAGGCATACACGCAGAAAGAATATTGTATACAAATAAGTAAATAAATAAATAAATATTTTTAAAAAAACCCACCCCAAAACAGTGAGCAACACTCAAGGGTACCAAAGGCAAGAGGGAAAATGCAAAAGGAGCAAAATGGACAAAGACGAGAGTAGTTCCTAGGGAAACTCAGCAAGTCCTTGGCCTACCCAGAAGACATGCAGTCTGCTGTCCCTTGTCTAATTCTACCCGGAAGACATGCAGTCTGCTGCTCCTGTCTGATCTTACAGGATCTAGTCCTGTAGAGTTTAGGCCCCAAGACTTGACACAGAAGTCACTGTTCTGGGTCTTTGTCACAGCACTGACCAGCATCTGGGGACACCCAGTGCCTTAAAGACCCCTCCCCAGGCTCACCTGTCAGGAGCCCTCCCCCGCCCTCCAGCAAAGCTGCTTCTGCACTGCTGCTTCGGTGCTTAAGGTTCCAGAAGGTTCCAGTCATCTCACTGATTAGCGGCTGCCCCTAACAGTTACCACATTGAAGATGGGTTTATTTACTGATATGAGGACTCAGTATAGGCCTGGACCTCTACCCCTTTTCATGTGGGGTGTTGCCATGTCCAGAGGGGTGTTCAGTGACCTTCCAACCTCTCCCCACCATCTCTCTACCCTCTTCTCTAGTGACACGACCCAGAAGCCAGAATGACCTTGCATTCAGTTGCTCACAACAGAACTGTCTAATTCTAGCCAAGGGCGTGGGGGAAAGGGCAGCACCCAGGGGCCTGCGGCTGCTCTGCTGGGAGGACTCCGGGCTAATAATAGGAGGGGAGATTAGGAAAGGATTTGAAGTGTGTTGTTATCTCACAGGAATGGCCTTCAAGAGCCTTTCCCAAGCTTCCCGAAGAGCTGTGCCACCCCCTTGGTCCTGCGTGTCTGAGGACCACTGTCGCTTCGACCTTATCTGCTCAACCCCCATGGGCTCCTCGCCATCCACCCCAAGTTTTCTTTCCGTGTCTGGTCTCCTGAACCCACTTCTCTGCTTCTCTTCCTCCATGCACTTCCTTCCACTGCTTCCCACAAGTCTTCCCATTCCTGGTGGCTCTTGTTCCCACGTCTGGCCAATTCCGGCTCCTTCGGTTCCACCTTCTTTTCTCCCAGGAACGTCACTGTTTCCAGCTGTGGCTCCAATTTGCTTTTCCAGGTTTGTAACCTTTGTGTCCCTCCCTAACACGTGTGTGCCAACTTCGTGCCCACTCTTCCTCTGCCCTCTGCCTCCTGTTACAGTAGAGCTGGCTAAACATAGGTAGCAGAGTCTGAGGTGGGGTTCATGAGCTCCACTTCCCCAGCATCTCACAATCGGTGCCGTGACACCAGGCATCGGAACACCTTTGAGCACCAGACTCAGGACATGGCTGGCTGTAGAGGCGCCTCGTGGAGCCCAGCCATGGCTATTCTTAGAAACCCAGCACCACAAAAGGGCCTTTGCTTTGTTTCATTCCACCCCCACGGAGTTGCTCTTGGCAGCCAAGACTGTAATCTCATAGATGAGGGGCCCAGCACGGGCCCCTTGAACAAGCCCAACCTTTCGTCCTGGTTTCTCTCTACCATGAGGCACTGCCCTTGGGGAAGGTCACCTCCTCTGTGACAAACACACACAGTGGCAAAACTCTGACACTCTCTCTACAGTCTTGGCTTATCTTAGACCCCAGTTGGGCTTACCTTTGGCAGCCCTACCCTTACAACTTAGCAGATGGCCTCATCCGCTCCTCTCTCCCACTCTCTAGAAAAAACAACCACCACATTCTCCTTCTCCTTTTCCGTTCTTCTTGCTCAGAATGGGTCAGCTCTTCTAGCCTAGTAAGTTCTGAGCCCCTTAACTTCAGGGAGTCTGTCCAGCTCTGAGTTCTATCTGTCCGCAGGTCCAAGCGTCTCTCTAACCCTAAGGCTTCCTGCAGCTCCTGAAAGAGAAGCACCCATGAGGAAACAGCAGCCAGACTCTAAGGTCCCTTCTTCCAAATGGGACCTGGGAGCCACTTACTGTTTTCTCCCATGCTCAGAAAAGCCGGTATGTGTGAATCTGTTTCTAATTCTCGTTCAGAAATTTGGACTCTCAGTGGTGGGCTACATGTCTGTGCAGCACAGGAACACCAGAGAACATTCTACCAAGTTCTTAGAGAACAGCAACCAGGCCTGGGCTATAGGCTGAACTTCTAGACCTATAAACATTGTAATTCTAGAATAATTCACAGATACCAAAGCCTGAGCAAAGGCTAACCCTGGGTCTCTGGGCGCCGCTTATTTCCAGGCCTCTATGTACTTCCCACTCTACCTTGAGAGCCGAGAGCTCTGGAGGCTGAGATAGTTGTCAGGCCGATCAGTGAGAGCCGAAGACAGAGCTAGGGCTGCAGCAAGCTCCCTTCCATGGACCTGTGGGAGTCAGGAAGGAGCCCCCTGAGCCTTTGCATCTGCAAATCCAGCTTGTGTTCTCTGAGTAGTTATAAGCCACCCTCCTAAGTTCCAGAAAGAGAGCTGGAAACAAGAAAACAGTACCAGAGATGACAAAAGGGAGCAGAGAACAAAGCAAGGACATGGTTCTTCCCCCTACTCCACGCGCCCAGGGCTGCCTTATCTTAAACACAAAATAAACCAAGCAGTCTGGCCTGTTTCCCTTTGGTTGATGTTTAGCCTCATTCTTTCCATTGCCAAATTACTCAGCTGGAAGGCGTAACCCCCCTGCCCACACTTCCTATCCTTCCCTCTATTAACCTCATCTACCCAATCCTTTTTCTTAATTAAATCCCAGCAGCCAGGCTCTGCCCTGTGACTTTCCGGAAGCTGCTTCCTGCAAGCTGAACCAAGTTCTCGTCTCTGTCCCTCTGTCACTTGGCCTTTCTTTGGAATCTGACACTACTGGCCACCTGCTCCCCTTGAAATACTTCTGGGATTTCTAGGAAACTTCTCTCTTCTTATTCTCTTTGGCTCTTTTTTTTTCTCTTCCCAATCTTTCGTGTGTGTGCGTGATGTATGTATGTATATAATGTGTGTAAACATTCTAATCTTTAGTGTGTGTGTTTATACATACAAGACATGTGTAAACACTAATCTTTAGTGTGTGTGCACATATATGACATGTGTAAACATTCAGTCCTTATGTATGTACATGCATGACATATGTAAACATTCTAATCTTGAATGTGTGTTTGCACATGCATGATGTATGTAGATATTCTAATCTTTAGTGTGTGTGTGTTTGTTTGTGTGAGCACAAGCATGATGTGTATAAACATTCTCATGCCACAGTACACATGAGGTCAGAACACAACTTTTCAGAATTTGTTCCCTTCTTCCACATAATTTTGAGGCAAGGCCTTTTTTCTGCTCTATTGTGTTTTCCAGTCTGCCTGATCCCAACAATTCTCCTGTCTTCCCCTCCCATTTTGCAAGAGCAGCAAGTGTTCTTAAACAGCGAGTCATCTCTCCAGCCCCATCTTTTTCAGTGTGCCCATTTTAAAAAATACGCATACTGTCCTGGAATTACATATGTTTGTTACCACACCCAGAATTTTTTTTAAAGATTTTTTTTTAAGATTTATTTATTTATTATGTATACAGTATTCTCAGTATTCTGTCTGCATGAATGCCTGCAGGCCAGAAGAGGGCACCAGATCTCATTACAGATGGTTGTGAGCCACCATGCGGTTGCTGGGAATTGAACTCAGGACCTGTGGAAGAGCAGGCAATGCTCTTAACCGCTGAGCCATCCCTCCAGCCCCCTAAAGATTTATTTTTATGTTAGGGCTGTGTGTGTGTGTCCTGCATGTATGTCAGTGCACCACAGACATGAGTGCCCATAAAGGCCAGAAGAGGGCGATGGTCGCTGGAAATGAAGCTGTCAATGGTTGTGAGCGGCCACCTGGGTGCTGGGAGCTGAAACTGAGTCCTCAGCAAGAGCATCACTGATCCATCTCTCTAGCCCACACCCAGCTTTTTAGAGTGGGTTCTGGGATCGAGCACAGGTCATCAGAGTCATGGTAAGCACTTTTGCTCATTGGGCCATCTTCTGTCCTCTCTGGGCTTCTTTTCTTTCCTCCTTCTTTGGGTCATGCTGTCTCTCCAGTCTTTCCTCTGGTCTCCAAGTTCATGGCATCTTACAGTACTATAAGGTTGCCAGTTCTCACCCAGCAGCCCTACCTGCCAGCCCACAATTCTCGCCTCCTTCTGGGACACAAAACATCTTCTATTAGCTGTCCCTTGTTACCTCCAGCTCACTCACACCGAGTCTCTACCCTGCCTCCTTTGTACCCCACTTTGCTGATGCCCCACAGTCATGATTTCTCCTTCCCAGCTTCCCGGAGCCGGTCTGTAGAAGGGCATTTTATCCCCTCCCTGGGAATGCCTCCCAGTCCGCTCGCTTCCTTTTCATACCTCTCAACTTTGATGGCAGCTTTAACCTCTGCTGCAGTCTCCTTGCCTCTAGCCTCTCCCCTCTCGGTACCCAGCCGGCCCCTCAAGCTGTGCTTTCAAACTCTCACACTGCCTGCCATAGTCTAGAGCTGCAGCCACTCTCCATTGCTCTCACGATAGCATCCATCTTGCTGGTCTGAGAAATACAGCATATCAGTAGAAAGCACTCCGGAACAGAGCGGCCCCAAGCTTGAATCCTAACACCTCATTCCCTGTTTGACTTTGGGCAAATGCCTTATTCCCTCTGAACCCCACTGCTTATGCATAGACTGTAATTTGAGTTGTATTGACTGAGGTGTATCTAACTCTGTGCAGAGAGGTGCTTACATATAGACCGTGGGACCTCATGTCTTTTTCTTTCCTCCTGACATCTCCAAAACCACATAGAAAGGGAGGTTTCCCTTGAGTCCTTTCTAGCTCACCGTGCCATTCACCATCCACATTTTGGGCTATACTGATTCTCACTGCTGGGAGCACAGCTGGCTGCACAATGCTTTCAAAGGCCTCTCCTCCTTTTAAGCTCCAGTTCCATGTTCCCACCTTAAAACTCTGTCAGCCCCAATAGAGCAAGAGGTTTTCAGCCCCTGGTTGTTCTAGATCCAGGCCCTGTTTTGTAACAGGTGGTTGTGAGCTGCCTTGTGGGTTCTAGGATTTGAACCCAGGTCCTCTGGAAGAGCCTCCAGTGTTCTTAATATCTCTCTGCTCACCTCCCGCTCTCTCTTTTTGAGACAGGGTCTCTCTTTGTAGCCCAGGCTGTCATAGAACTCACTGTGCAGACCAGGCTGGCCTTGAACTCATAGAAATCTACCTGCCTCTGCCTCCTGAGTGCTAAGATTGACATGTGCCACCACATGTCAAAAGGTCCAGATCTCCCTGTTTTGAAGAAAGGTTTATTTACTTTTGTTTTATGCGTGTGGATTTTTGCCTACATGGATGCATGTACATTACATGTATTCCTGATTCCCGTGGAAGCCAGAAGAGGGCATTGGATCCTTGGAATTGGAATTACAGAAGGTTATAAGATGCCATGTGGGTTCTGGGAAACAAATCCAGGTCTTCTGCAAGAGCAGCAAGTGTTCTTAAGCAGCGAGTCATCTCTCCAGCCCCATCTTTTTCAGTGTGCCCATTTTAAAAAATACGCATACTGTCCTGGTTAGTTTTGTTGTTGTCATTGTATTAGTTTGACATAACTAAAGTCACCTGAAAAGAGGCAACCTCAATTGAAAAAATGCCCCCACATCAGGTTGGCCTTCTTGACGTGGGAGGGCACAGTCCATTGCGGGTGGTGCCAGTCCTAGGCATGCATGGGAGCTATGAGAAATCAGACTGAGGGGCTGGAAAGATGGTTCAGTGGTTAAGGACACCAGTTATTTTTCCAGAGGACCCAAGTTCAATTCCCAACACTCTTGTGGCAGCTCATAACTGTCTGTAACTCCAAGATCTGACACCTTCACACAGACAAGCATGCAGGCAAAATACCAATGCATATAAAA
>JAQHUG010000370.1:794706-805083 GCA_028555095.1 Dicrostonyx torquatus | reverse complement strand
TGGGCCAGGCACAGGATGGCAGTGGGGAGCTTATAGTGACAGAGCCAATCCCTGTCCCTTCCTTGTCATGACCTGGAAGGGGACCAGCTATGCCTGTGCTGGGCTCTGTGTGTGGCACAGCCCTAGGCTGACCCCATGGCCACTCAGACCCTCGGTCAGCCTGCCTGACTGGCTGTCACACCCTCCAGTTCAACAGCTTCGAGCAGCTGTGCATCAACTTCACCAACGAGAAGCTGCAGCAGTTCTTCAACCACCACATGTTCGTGCTGGAGCAGGAGGAGTACAAGAAGGAAGGCATCGAGTGGACGTTTATTGACTTCGGCATGGACCTGCAGGCCTGCATCGACCTCATCGAGAAGGTGTGCCTGGGCTCCACTACCCGAGTCTTCCACCCACACTCCACATGAGCACTTCAGAACTCCAGATAAGGGTGGCTCTTCTCCCTTCCGATGAATTCAGTCTAAGTATCAGAAGTGGGACTCTATTTTCCAGAGTCCTGTGTTGTCCAGAATGTCCATGACAGAGTGCCCATAGCTGTGTTCCCAGGGGCTGGAGACTGACACATAAAACATGGGCAGCTAGAGGTTGGCCTTCCCCACCAGCATGTTTACGGACCCTGACTTACACACATCTAATGCTCAGGGAACGTGACGGTGGTATGGGAGTCAGAACAGAGCACTATTTTTAACCTCAGCATTGCAGGGATCCAGGAGATGGAAGTATGTTAAAGGTACTAGTAACAGCCACAGACTGAGACTCGCAAAAAAGACCCAAAAACAAAAAAACAAACTCCCACCTGTGGAAGGCTTGATAGGTGTCAAACAGTAGACAGCTGCTGTTCTTGAGCCGAGCCTAGTTTCTTAATACCCTCCACCCTGTATGAGCAAACGCTGATATGAAGAAGAATATATGTCTACGCAATGATTCTCTCCCTACACCCTCAGCCCATGGGCATCATGTCCATCCTGGAGGAAGAGTGCATGTTCCCCAAGGCCACAGACATGACCTTCAAGGCCAAGCTGTATGACAACCACCTGGGCAAGTCCAACAACTTCCAGAAGCCTCGCAATGTCAAAGGGAAACAGGAAGCCCACTTCTCTTTGGTGCATTATGCCGGCACCGTGGACTACAACATCCTCGGCTGGCTACAGAAGAACAAGGACCCACTCAATGAGACGGTGGTGGGTTTGTACCAAAAGTCCTCCCTCAAGCTGCTCAGCAATCTATTCGCCAACTATGCTGGAGCTGATGCACGTAAGTGTCCCAGGCACTGGCATTCTAAGGTTTATGCCTAGTTCTAAGGCACATCAATTGCAAAACTCCACCCCTTTCCTGTCATGGAATGCCCTGAGGTGTATGGAATAGACTCAGTGAGATAGAACTGGGTGGAGACACTGACGCAGCCACATTGAAAATCCTGTCTGATGTGAGAGAGGCTGTTGGCCTCCATGCCCTGTTCCTGACCTCCCTACATGCCCCCTAATGCCCCTTTTCTTGGCTTCCTCTCCCACAGCTGTAGACAAGGGCAAAGGCAAAGCCAAGAAAGGCTCATCCTTTCAGACTGTGTCTGCTCTGCACAGGGTGAGTGTGTGTAGAGCCACACCTAGCAGGGTCCCCATCCGTTCACTCCCTCAGCCCCAGCACCTGCCAACACCAGCTCCCCTCAGTCCTTCTTGACCTCTTCATGGCTGTGCCTTTCGTCATCTCATAGCCTCTGCTCTTGCTCCCTGTCTCAGATCTCCCATTTCTCATCAACCTCTCCCTCACCTGTGTCTCTCCCTGGAATCCGAAAGCCTCCTTGCTTCCTGTATTCTCTCCATCCCTTCCTCTCCTCTCCATTTGGTACCACTCCTTATTGCTTGCTTTTATTTTTCCCTCTTTTCCTGACACAGGAAAACCTGAACAAACTCATGACAAACTTGCGTTCCACCCATCCGCACTTTGTACGCTGCATCATCCCCAACGAGACAAAGTCTCCAGGTGAGTCCGTGAACTTGAGGGAGCCCACACTGGGCACGCTCTGTCTCAGAGACAGGGCCAAGTACTCTCCAAGCCTTGGTGGTTTACAAATTATTTTCTTCTCCCATACTACCCCTTCAGTGTTACCTTATGCTGGGAATGTATTCCTCAGAGTAATGTGCAAGGCATTTTTATGGCTATCAGCTCATGAGTGATTTAAAGCCCTTAAAGAGGCATATAAGGAATGTCTATCTGTTTTTAAACCATAGAAAACAAAATATCTGGGTTCAAAATCTGGCTCTGATTTCAATTAGTTCACTGACCCTTCTACAAATCCCTTAGCTCACTCACCTAGAAGATGAGATACATCTGTCCTGGAACCAACCATGAAAATCAGTATAAATTATATGAAATGATAGATGCAAAATCTTTTGGTTACTATTAAAAGTGTGGCAGGGGGAGGAAATGAAACACATAGAGAATTCTTACTGACAGATTGGCTTGCTAAAGTAACTAATTACTGTGTGCCCGAGCCAGGATGGGAACCCAGGGGACTTGGTGTTAGTCTAGCTCTCTCCCCAATCATTTTTCTCCTCCCTGCTGCCCCAGGGGTGATGGACAACCCTCTGGTCATGCACCAGCTGCGGTGCAATGGTGTGCTGGAGGGCATCCGCATCTGCAGGAAGGGCTTCCCCAACCGAATTCTTTATGGGGACTTCCGGCAGAGGTGGGTAAGGGGTGCCCCGGGGCTCAGGGAGCCAGGGGTGGGCTGCTTTTGTGGGAGTGGGGGCCTATGTGGTCCTGGAATTCTGCAGGCAGAGCAGACCCATACCCACCCAGAATGCAAATAACTCTAAGAACTTCCCTCCCAAGGTACCGCATCCTGAACCCAGCAGCTATCCCTGAGGGGCAATTCATTGATAGCAGAAAAGGGGCTGAGAAGCTGCTGGGCTCCCTGGACATTGACCACAACCAGTACAAGTTTGGTCACACCAAGGTGAGTCTAGAGCTCCACAGAATGGGTGCAGAGCAGGTAGCCATACTGAGCGACGCAGCTGAGACGTTTGCATTCCCACAGTCAGACCTAGAATGTGCAGGTGGTGGGTACCTGGAAGCTCACTGAACAATCTTCCACCCACCTCTACCCTGGTCACCCTCCCTTGAGGCTGTGCCCCACACTAGTTCTACCCTCTTGCCCACAGGTGTTCTTCAAGGCGGGGCTGCTGGGGCTGCTGGAAGAGATGCGTGATGAGAGGCTGAGCCGCATCATCACCAGAATCCAGGCCCAGTCCCGAGGTGTGCTTTCCAGAATGGAGTTCAAGAAGCTGCTGGAACGCAGGTGAGAGGACTTTAAAGGAGGTCCCCAGACCTCCTGAGGTCCAGGCTAGTTCATTGACAGTGTCAAGAGAAAGGCATCAGCAGGCCCATCAGGAGGAAACCGTTCGGAAGGGGCCTTATGAACACAAGATGGTCCTTAGCATCTGAAGGCCTCGGGGAGGGTGAGACAGATAAGGAAAAGGGTCTTTATCTAGAAATAAGGGTCTTAGATGGGAAGGAACACGAGTGGTTCTCATGCCGTTCCTCTCACTGTGCCGACAGAGACTCCCTGCTAATTATCCAGTGGAACATCCGGGCCTTCATGGGGGTCAAGAACTGGCCATGGATGAAACTCTACTTCAAAATCAAGCCACTGCTGAAGAGTGCAGAGACAGAGAAGGAGATGGCCAACATGAAGGAGGAGTTTGGACGAGTCAAAGATGCACTCGAGAAGTCTGAGGCTCGCCGCAAGGAGCTGGAGGAGAAGATGGTGTCCCTGCTGCAGGAGAAGAACAACCTGCAGCTCCAAGTGCAGGCGGTGAGACCCCATAGCCATTGTTAACTTCCCCATCTCACGCTTTGGTCATACTTCCCACAACCCCACACCTCTCTGTACTGAGGGTGCACCATCTTGTCCCTCACAGGCTGAGGATTCTGGGAGCACATTTTCAAAGACTTCCAAACTGGTCCCTCAGGAGGAGAAAAGGCAAAAAGAACCCCCCTTTAAATACACATGCTCAGTCATGTAAGGTGGCACACACCTGTTACCCCAGCACTTGGGAGGTGGAGACCAGAGAAGCAGAAGTTCAAGGTTGGCTTTTGTTATAGCATGAGCTCAAGGCCAGCCTGGGCCATAAGAGATTCTCTTTCAAAAATATGTATGTATTTGTACATGCATACACACACACACACACACACACACACACACACACACGGCAGGGGTTCCTAAGGGAAACTGTATACCGTCTTCAAACCTAAATTTCTTCATGCTTACACAGGAATTAAGCTACTGGTTTTATAGGTTCAATTCACAGTGTCTGACGTCAGTAAATGCAATCTCTTTAAGCAAGGAAACTAGAGGAAAAGGCCATGTGAAGACTTTTAATTTCCTCCTCTGCTCTTCCCCCTAGTGCTCCCAAGCCATACCATCCTAAAAACCCTCCCTGTCCCCCTGAGGCTCTTTTCAGCTGAGAATAAGCTGGGTCCCTCTCCTATCTGGGTGATGCACCTCTCTCTTCTGCCACCTGTGAGGACAGGGACCCATCCTCAGCCCAGTCACCCTTTCTGTATCTTGGCCTCAGGAACAAGACAACCTGGCTGATGCAGAGGAGCGCTGCGACCAGCTGATCAAGAACAAGATCCAGCTGGAGGCCAAGGTGAAGGAGATGACCGAGAGGCTGGAGGACGAGGAGGAGATGAATGCTGAGCTCACTGCCAAGAAACGCAAGCTGGAAGATGAGTGCTCAGAGCTCAAAAGGGACATTGATGACCTGGAGCTGACACTGGCCAAGGTGGAGAAGGAGAAGCATGCAACAGAGAACAAGGTGAGGCCAGCTTCCTCTGGTCCCAAACCACAGTAGTTTGGAAACCACACAGTAGTTCCAACCCATATTGTTGTAGCCTGGAGGTTCTTCTAGGTGTCCCCAGGTGGTGTCCTTTGACTTAAGGGGAATGTGGGAATTTATTTTGTTTGGCAGGTGAAAAACCTGACAGAGGAGATGGCTGGACTGGATGAGATCATTGTCAAGCTGACCAAGGAGAAGAAAGCTCTGCAAGAGGCTCACCAGCAGGCCCTGGATGACCTTCAGGCTGAGGAAGACAAGGTCAACACTCTGACCAAGGCCAAGGTCAAGCTGGAGCAGCAGGTGGATGATGTAAGTAGACAGGGTGTAACGGGCTTTGATACAGCAAAGCATGTCCATCTGCGTTGAGAGGTACGCGTTAGTGTGTGTTTGGGTGACGGTATTGGAAAGTGTTTATTCTACTGATATCTTCCCAGAATAAAACTGGGGTATAGGAAGCCTGAGGATTATCAATTTCAAATAACATATCTAATCTCACTGTTATTTATGATCAATCACAGAGCTAGGCTGTTGGGTTTTTTGTTTTGGTTTTGGTTTTTCGAGACAGGGTTTCTCTGTAGCTTTGGAGCCTGTCCTGGAACTAGCTCTTGTAGACCAGGTTGGTCTCGAACTCACAAAGATCCACCTGCCTCTGCCTCCCGAGTGCTGGGATTAAAGGCGTGCGCCACCACTGCCCGGCGCTGTTGTTTTTTTAAAAAAAATAATTAAATGTTAACGTTTAAAATTTAAACCCACAAAACTCTATCTTTGACCATAGGGTTTAAAGAATTATCTCATAAGAACATTATATACTCTTTGGTAAATTGTGAGACTCTTTGAAGAGGATCTTGGCAGAGTCTGATCCTGAGTGGCCATTGGTCCCTCACATGTGTATATGTCCATCAAACCCCTTATCATCCTGCTCTAATAACTTAAGTATTTGTCTCAGCCGTAGGACTAAGAGCTCCCCTCAGATGGGAACTTGAGTTTGCTCAGTTTTGTGTCTTCAGTACCCCGCCCAGAGCCTGGAACCAGTAGGTACTTACAGGATGCTGAATGAATGATTAGAGTTTTGGAAACTTATCCCAATTTCATTCATTCAGAAAATATCTATTGAGCAAACCCTCCATTCTCAACATTCTCATGGTTACCTGGAAACATTGGTCCTTTCTAGGGAAGTTTCCAGAGTCCTGGATTTCCCAAGGATTTCCAAAATGTAGAGTAACAAAACCAAGGTCAGAATGCTATACCTCGTGGTACATAGCTGGCCCTTCTCTCCGCCAGCTGGAGGGATCCCTGGAGCAGGAGAAGAAGGTGCGTATGGACCTGGAGCGAGCAAAGCGGAAGCTGGAGGGTGACCTGAAGCTGACCCAGGAGAGCATCATGGACCTGGAGAATGACAAACAGCAGCTAGATGAGCGACTTAAAAAGTACCGTGTTCCCACAATGCCATGGTTCCTTCTTTTCAGCCCCGCTTAGCTCACAATTGTGTAAGCTCACCCAGGAGCCATGCTAAGAGGCAATGGATGCTCAAACTGAGGGAAAGACCTACAGGAAGAATACTTTCCTCTCTAACAAGCACATTAAGGCCCTGCGGTTCTCCCTGGCAAGGAGTCTTGCTTGGAACCCTCAAGCCCCTTGTTCCTGCTAGGCCCTTGGGAGAGGTGAAAATAAAAACATATTTTCTTTGTGAGCTCTCAGTTAGACAGGGAGGAAGGCTGCACACAAAAGCCTCCCAGGAAAGTCTCCTTTGGGCTTTTCCACAGAAAGGAAATTGAATCACAAAGAAATGGCTCTGCTGTTAAAAAAAAAAAAAAAAAAAAAAAAGTGAAGGGAAGGGGTTGGGCCATTTTTTTTTTTTTTAGGTAACTTCTAGTCCCAGTCTTTATTGCAAGACCTTCCGAAAGGTGCACACACAGACTTGGTTAATAGTGAGTTGCAAAAACATATTTTGATATTTGAGAATCTTATCATACTTCAGCTTGGTTTTGCATAGAAATCTTCACACTTCCCTATATGGAGTTTTAAATTATATGTAAATGTGTGTGTCTGTGAGTGTAGTGCCCACAGAGATCAGAAGAGGGCATCAGATCCCTGGGGGCAGCCTGAGGTCAGTGCTGGGAACGACCTTGCTTCCTCTGGAAGAGCAACACTCTCAACTGTTGCGCCATCTCTCTAGCCCCTGCTTCGTCTCCTTATAAAGATGATATAGAGGTGGCTAAGGCTCAGGAAGGTCAGTGAGTTGAGAGGACAATGAGTATGATCAAAATGCATGATGTAGGGATATGAATCTGGCGCTATGTACAATGTTTATTCCCCAATTAAAAAAAAAAAAAGGCTACTGAGTTGCCTAAACTGTGACAAGTTAAAGACCACTCCCCCCCCCACACACACACAGAGAGAGAGAGAGAGAGAGAGAGAGAGAGAGAAAGGGGGGGTCTTTGAAATGGTCTCACCCTTTCACAGATGGAAAACATAGCCTAGAGGGGACAGTCCCACAGAGGCTCTGCCGCTCCCCAGGTCTTTCCCACTACATTCTTGCTGGACTTGAATCCTCCAGCAGGTGGTACTCTTTGGGTAACCTAAATCACTCTTGGAAGGTTTTTTTTCCCCCTGTGCTTAGTTTTATAGCCTCTGATCTCTGGTGGATACTCCAGATGCCTACCTGGCCTCCTACCCCACCCCACCCCCTTTCTCCCTTACAGGAAGGACTTTGAGTTAAATGCACTCAATGCCAGAATTGAGGATGAGCAGGCCTTGGGCAGCCAGCTGCAGAAAAAGCTCAAAGAGCTTCAGGTAAGGCGGGGAACTCCAGCTGTGTGGGCAGTCCCTGGCTGGTTCTCAGCTTCCCTGGATCCCCTCCAGCGGATGCTATTCCTGCATCACAGGAGCTGTGTGTCCATGAAAGGGGACAAAATACATAAGTATCCCCATGGGATTCCCACAAGGGGGGCTTATAGATCCGAAGAAGAGAGCCTGGGGGAGAAACAGGTCTAGAGGGCAGCCCTCCTGACTTTCTGTCTCAGCTCTGGCTAGTCACGTGATCATAGAAGTCTACTGCAGACCTCTAGGTCTCGAGGCCCACCCTGTCACCTGGTGACCTTTAAGATCCCTTTATCCTTTATGGTTCTTTCTTCTATAGCAGGCACTGAGTTAGACCTTCAGTATTTTATCAAGCAGGGGTGGTTTCCTCAGTTAGACTTTTGCTATTTTCTTGCCACTAAACTGCTTGGAAAAACCCATGAGACACAAATTTCTTAGTCCTCCAAGAGATCTGTTTCCCTCTAATAAAGATAATATGCAACTCTCAAGCATAAAGGAAAGCTGGCTGGGCTGTGCACGACACCTTCCTCCCAATCCTTCTAAGTCCACCTCTCCAGTAATATAGCAAACTCACTTGATGTTCTCCATGGGCCAGGGTCTTTTAGAGTCCTGGGGTGGGGGACATCAGGGGACCCTCAGTGGAAGCCGGTCTGAGCCTCTGTGTCCCTGACTAGGCACGCATTGAAGAGCTGGAGGAGGAACTGGAAGCCGAGCGCACAGCCAGGGCCAAGGTGGAGAAGCTGCGCTCAGACCTGTCCCGTGAGCTGGAGGAGATCAGTGAGCGGCTGGAGGAGGCTGGTGGGGCCACATCTGTGCAGATAGAGATGAACAAGAAGCGTGAGGCCGAGTTCCAGAAGATGCGGAGGGACCTGGAGGAGGCCACCCTGCAGCACGAGGCCACAGCTGCAGCCCTGCGCAAGAAGCACGCTGACAGCGTGGCCGAGCTGGGGGAGCAGATCGACAACCTGCAGCGTGTGAAGCAGAAGCTGGAGAAGGAGAAGAGCGAGTTCAAGCTGGAGCTGGATGATGTCACCTCCAACATGGAGCAGATCATCAAGGCCAAGGTGGGCCCTCTCAGCCGCCTCCCTCCCCAGTTCCCTCCATCGGCCTCCAGTTGTTATGTTTTGTCTTCCTCCATCATCATCACCGCTCTTTTTCCTCCTTCCTTCCTCCAAGTTGTTATCTGGTTGCCCCCTTCCTTCCATGGATCCCTCTCCATTCCTTCTTTAATTGTAGCCTTCCTCTCTTAGGCTAACCTCGAGAAGATGTGCCGGACCTTGGAAGACCAGATGAATGAGCACCGGAGCAAGGCTGAGGAGACTCAGCGTTCTGTCACCGACCTCACCAGCCAGCGAGCCAAGCTGCAGACAGAGAACGGTGAGACGGGGGCTGGAGCTCCATGAGCCACCCAACCTTGGGTGCATATGCCCATCACGTGCCCACAATGTCTCCAGAGAATGGAACCCATGGCTGAGGGTGGGGAGGGGTTGAAGATACCTTGGTGCCTCCCCAGGGGAGCTGTCCAGGCAGTTGGATGAGAAGGAGGCGCTGATTTCCCAGCTGACTCGAGGCAAACTCACCTATACCCAGCAACTGGAGGATCTCAAGAGGCAGCTGGAGGAAGAGGTCAAGGTGAGGCCTGGGCTCTGCCTGGCCCAAGCATAGAATGCACCTAACTGCCCTTGAGTCTGCACCTCTTTCTTCCCTAAGAGAGAGGCTTATCTGGTCCACAATTCTCTACAAATTAGGAAAAGAAATAATAGCCCAGCCTTTCCTAAGTGTCCTTTAAATCTGTTCCCCAGACTGAGAGGTGCCCTTTGTCCTCCTGCTGCCGTGCTGGGGTGGAGTGAAGAGGCACGGAAGAAATAATCTAAGGCAGTAGTTTTCAGCCTGTGGATCACGGCTCCTTTGGGGGGGTCAAAGGACCTTTCCACTGGGGTTGCAAATCAGATATCCTGCATATCAGATATTTACATTACAATCATAACAGTAGCAAAATCACAGTTCTGAAGCAGCAAAAATAATTTTATGGTTGGGGGTCACCACAACATGAGGAACTGTATTAAAAGGTCACAGCATCAGGAAGGTTGAAAATCACTGATCTAAGGAGACAGGTTTTGGCCTTCTTGGGTGCAGATATGGGGTAGAGGGACTGCACAAAAGGGTCCTAGGCTTATGAGAGCAATCTGAAGGCAGGAAAAGGAAAGTAGCTGGAGTCTTTGCCTAGCACAGTACTGATCGTGAAAAAGAGACAAGAGCGCGAGTTCTCAAATATGCCGGGGCTAGAGCTGCACCAACTGCCCTTGAGTCTGCAGTTGTAACTGCAGCCTAGTCAGTAAAGTACTCGCCACATAAGCATGGAGATGGTTGGACCTGAGTTCAGTCCCCAACACCTATGTGAAAAGCTGGGCATGGCGGCATACTTGTAATCCCGGCACTGAGAAGGCAGAGACAGGGAGGCTTCCTAGAACTGACTGCCCACCAGTCCAGTCAAATTGGTGATCCTTAGGTCTCAGTGACAGACTTTGCCTCAAAAACTATGGTGGACAGAAACACCCAACATCCTCCCCACAAAATCCCAGAGCTGAGTCCCTACTGATCTGCCTCTTATAGCATGATGATCGTAGAAATATCCTGATGTCCCTGGGTGTCCCTGTAAAGGCAATGGATAATAAGACCTGCTACAAGGAGCTCTGGGCAGCGGGCACAGGAGCAC
>JAQHUG010000370.1:778723-790662 GCA_028555095.1 Dicrostonyx torquatus | reverse complement strand
TATGTCTGCAGGCCAGAAGAGGGCACCAGACCCCATTACAGATGGTTGTGAGCCATCATGTGGTTGCCGGGAATTGAACTCAGGACCTTTGGAAGAGCAGGCAATGCTCTTAACCACTGAGCCATCTCTCCAGCCCCCAGAAGATAATTTATAGCCAAACTTGCTACCAAAGACACCAAAGCCATTCAAATAAGTCTCAAAACTTTTCGGGTACCCAGAGCAATATAAACCCAGCTTTCCGACTCTCCATTAGAATTTGTGACTCAGTCTAGCACTCTCCAAGCACACTTTGTCCTTAGCTTAGCTCAAGTTCGTGTCAGCCCATGGCAATCCAGGAAATTCCATCATGCTCACAACCCCAGAGTCACTCCCGGCACATGCTGGGCCCAGAGCCAGTGGGCTTATGCTCCGTGCTGTTCCAGGGCCTCAGGAGCCTGCTCTCTGGGACAATATACATAAGTCCCTGTACTCTTTCAGGAATCCCATTAGCTCATTGGGTTCTTTCTTTATATAATTATTTAAAATACTCACATTCTAAGTGAACTTAGTGGCACATGCCTATGATTCCAATACTCAGGAAGCTGAGACAGGTGGATCATATGTTCGACTAGCCTGGGCTGCGTAGAGAGTCCATGTCTCAAAAAGATGCTCCTTGGGTGAGAAATTATAAGCAAATTCAAGTATACTGTGAGCACCAGAGAGTAGCATTGGTTCAGAATGTAGCATTCAGGATGAAGAAGTCAAGGGAAGCCAGGGTGGGTGCTGCCTCCTCAAACTGTGCCCTCTGACCTCTGGCCGTCCCCTGACATCCAGACAGAGGAGGACAGGAAGAACCTACTGCGGCTGCAGGACCTGGTGGACAAGCTGCAGCTGAAGGTGAAGGCCTACAAGCGCCAGGCTGAGGAAGCGGTGAGTGACCTTGCTGGGGTTGAAGCCTGGAGGAAGAACACAGTGTGCCAGTCCCCGAGACTGGAAAGCTAAGAGACCAGGTCCCTTCTTACCCATCCCCTTTATCTGCACACAGGAGGAACAGGCCAACACCAACCTGTCCAAGTTCCGCAAGGTGCAGCATGAACTGGATGAAGCAGAGGAGAGGGCAGACATCGCTGAGTCCCAGGTCAACAAGCTGCGGGCCAAGAGCCGTGACATTGGTGCCAAGGTGGGTTCCTCCTCTGGACCTCCCACAGCCCACACAATGCCTCAGTCCCCTCAGACAATACCATGTAGTTTATTCCCTAGTTGACCCACAAAGTCCCAAAGGCTAAGACAATTGAGTTCCCAGGGACTTCTAAGGTTCTTCTCATTTCCAGTGACTCTGGGTATCCCAGATCAAGAGAAGTCAGAAACCCTACACAGCCCCAATTTATACACACCCTTTAGTTCCAGTTCCTTCCAACTACCAGCTTCAAGTCCCACTTCAGTTCAGCTGCTAACCTTAAAACTCAAACACGAAAAGAATAGCCCACGGACTGCCCTGATCTCACAGAGACAGCTTGCCTCTAGCCTACTCAAGAACCCTTTTCTCCAGAACTTTCCCCTCCTAAACTGACCCCTGGAAATACATCCATGCCTACACAGGGGCTTCCGCCAGATCACACAGGGGCTCCACTGACCAGAAGCCCTAGTTTCAACTTCAGTTTCCAAGCACTGTCCTCAGAGCACGGGCCACCCCAGAGCTAATTTGAACTTCGTTTTATTTCAAAAGGGCCTGAATGAGGAGTAGATCTTGAACTGCCTGGCCCTCAGGGTGCCTGTGAAGCCCTCAGATCTGGAAGCCTTTGTAACTTCCCTTAGGAGGAAACAGAATAAAGCAATTTTCCTTGAAGCCAAGACCCTGCCTCTAGTCTCTTCTTTCACTGACTTTCAACCCTGGAGCTCTGGGATAGGGAGGTGGGGCTTGCAAGAAGGAGGGGCATCTTCAGAGGTAAAGGCCTTCCCCCAGGACCTTGTTAAGCTCTGAGCCTTGCTGGCACAGCATTGGTCCATGGATCCCCCTCCAGCAGAACATAGCAATAAAGACACACCTCTGCTTTCAACCTTTCCCCAGGCCCAGTGCCTGTCAGGTTGAAACAGGAGTTAGAGGAGACTCTGAGCTCATCCGGAGCATTGAGTCCATCTATCACCACTTTCGTGCCAGTTCTAATCAGTACTCCACACTGATAAAACCCAGAGTTGGCCCATGGGAGGAGGCCCAGAATATAGGGTCTGACCAGTGACTCTTCAGTCTGTGGCGGTATGACCCCCTCGGCAGATGTGGTAATGTCCCCTTAGACCCCATCCTGGGCAGGTCTCTGGGAGGACACAGGATCACAGATGTAGTCACATGCCATTCCAAACATAGCCATCTGCAGTGGCCCATGTCCTTCCCACATAAGCAGGAGGACAGTAGCCTTGGCCTACCTTTTTTTTCCTTTCTTTCTCCCCATCCTCCCAAGACCCAGACCCTTAGTCTTTGATGCTCATTTCTTCTCCTTCATATTCCCCACTGAGACGTCCATTTGCAAGGCTTTTTACCTCTGCAGCAGCTGGAAAATGGGTTTGGTAAGCCATCTCAAGAGGAAGCAGGCAACAAAGGGACCAGATTTTGGAAGCAGGGGGACTAAATCGTTGAAGGGTCTGGAAGTAGAAAAAAAAAAAAAGAGCAAGCAAGTCCTCTCCAGCTAAGCAAGGCTGGCTCCCTTGGCATTCTGCCACAGCTGGGCTGAGGGCAGGGGTAGGAATGTGGGTCCATCTCTGGGAACCTGGTTCAGCCCTGGACTGAATCTTCCATCAGCCATACCCATAGACACATTTGTGCGTGGCCTGACTCCAGTTCAACATCTCTCCCTGGGCTCTAATTGCTGCAAGAGGCAACCAGAGCCTGTGCCCTGTACTGAAAATGAGGGGACAGCAATAGCAGAAACAGCAGGGGAGGGAGAACAGGGAGTGTGAGAAGGAAGAAGGAGCATCCTAAGCAGAATAGACAGGAAACCCAGGGATGGCTCAAGCAGAGGAAACAGGGAAAAGAAAGAGCCCAGGTCCCCACACTTCCTCTTTACACCCTCATCCCTTCTCCCTCTCTAAAACCACCCCTCTCCCTAGAGCGGATTTGAACAGCAATAAAGGGATCAGTAGAGTCCAAAGAGGAGCACACCGGAAGAAGGAGATATGTGGAGAAGCCCAGGAAAGCTAAAAGCAGAGCCAAAAAGAACAAGAGATAAAGATGCTGTCAAGGCAGCCAGGCTGGGCACAGATAGAGGGTGAAGGACTGAGAATGAATAAGGAGAGACAATGAGACCAGAACAGACTCCTGGGAGGCTCTGGAGGTGACGCTGTAAAGGGAAAAACTCGGGCTACCTTTAGATATAAATCATGGAAGCCAAGAAGAAAGAAGGCTGGAGAGAGCTGAGGAAGAACATGGAAGCAAGGACAAGCCAGGCCGAGTGCCCTTTGCAGAAGGCAGAGTCCAGGTATGAATGCCTGAACTGCAGAGGCTAGGTCTGATTTCACGCCAGGGGACAGAAGGAAGACACAGGAGCAGACGGAGACGTGGGGAGCCAGGTAACAAAGGGATGGACTGCACCTCAAAGGCCTGCTCAGCCCTTGGGTCCCTCTCACCTGTGATCAGAGTATCCATCTGTGTCTACATACTCTGGAACTTTCACCAGACTGCAGGACTGGTTTGGGAAGCAGCTGAAAAGAACATGTGAGGGCCAGGGGAGAGAAGGGGGCCTAGAAAAGAAAGAAAAGGGCAAACCAGGCCACAGAAGCAGGCAGAGCCCAGAACTGAGTTAACTCTTTCCTTGTCACACCTTCCGTGGAAGACAACGGGAACTCCATGCCCACAATCCTCCATGGGCCCCCACTACCTACACCAACTTCGGCCTGCTTGGCATGCAGGGTTCCCTAAGGACAGAGCCTGGTCTTTGTCACTTGGACCTGACCCAGGCTGACCCAACGTTCTCAGTCCTTTATCATGTCCTCAGGACCTTGAAACCAGGCAGTGACATTTTAGGCTATAGGCTAATCTTGCAGCTTGCATACAGGGGCCTCAAGTGACCTCCAGTGACTTAGTGCAGACAGTGACTTGCATCCTCTGAGGGCAATCATTTGGCTTAGTCACCTGCAGATGGGAATGCAAGGTTGGCTCAGGTCCCTTCAAGAGTACAAGATCTAAGACCCCTGGAGGAAAATGTGTGTCCCTGAGCCCATGATGGGGCAATGAAGTATCTTAGGGAGCTGGTGACCTTGGGAGGACACCACATCATTGGCTGAGAGGGCTGTACCCAGAGAAACTGACCGCTGTGTGTCCTACCCACCTCCACACTCTAGAGCTATATTGAGAGGTGACAGTAGATGGGGTGGAAGCTGGGTGTGAGGGTGTAAGGGAAGCCAGAGTAGGGGAGTCTGGCTTTGTCTCCTGAACACAATGTCTACTTAGTTATAACAGGCATGGCCTGCTAAAGACCTAACACCTACGGCCTCTGAGAAATGGCAGCCCTGGAGGATAGGGTTTGAGTGCTTGAGGGTGCCACAAAGAAGGGCATGTGAGTAGAAGGCCCAGGAAGGTTAGAAAGGGGTACCAGAGTTCTACCCAACAAGGGGAAAGTCTGCAGAGCCCATGGAATTCGGAGCCTGGGGCCAACGGGTATAAATCTCTGGGCCTGCCAGACACCCCAGCCAGACATCCCAAGCAGCACCTGCATCCTCTGGCAGCTTGGAGGGGCAGAAGGGAGCAACCCCTCACTTACACCCCTCCTCCCTCAGCCCCAGGATTAACACCTCTGGCCTTTCCACCCTCCCATCTCCCATCAAGAGTGGAGGGTTGAAGGAGAGTAAAAACCTGTGTGTCCAAACATGGGAGTGCAGATCTATGCATCAATATGTATAGAAGCAAGAAAGAAAATCTGCAAGCTTAACTGGGTTAATGTGTAAAGAGGGGTGTGTGTTTGTGTGTGTGTGTGTGTGTGTGTGTGTGTGTGTGTGTGTGTGTGAAAATGGGTGTGGATGTGCAGCTGTTCAGTTCTGTATGTGAAGTTTACTAGACTGTAAGTTTGCGTGTAAATGCCCAAGGCAGAGTGGGGTAAGTCCCTCCCATGGTTTGAAGAGATTGGATGATGGCCTGCATGTCAGGGAGAGGCAAGAATAGGATGAAGACTCTATATGTGTCCCAAACCGAGGGGCAAGGCCTTTGGAGGATATCTGTCTAGAGACATGGGCAACAGAGACCATAGATAGCATCTGTATAGAGTAAGGAGAGGAAGAGAGAAGGAGTGGGAGAAGGAGAGAGAGAGCTGTGGAACTCCAGGTGTGAAAGAGTAGGCGATGCCCCTCAGCCTGGAGCTGTGCAGATAGCCAGGGTGGGAAGGGAAGGGGGGAAGCCTGTGAGCTGAAGGCAGGGGATAAATATGAGGCCTGCGAGAGAAGGTGACCCTCACCCAGTGTGCTCAGTTCACCCTTCAGCTTAAAAATAACTGAGGTAAGGGCCATGTGCGTGGGGAGGTGCGACAGTCTGGTCCCCCTCCTCTGCCCATCGGCCCTTTGGGGAGGAGGAATGTGCCCAAGGACTAAAAAAAGGCCCTGGAGCTCGAGGGGCCAGGGCAACAGACCTTTCATGGGCAAACCTTGGGGCCCTGCTGTCCTCCTGTCACCTCCAGAGCCAAGGGATCAAAGGAGGAGGAGCCAGGAGAGAGTGGGAGGGAGGGTCCTCCAGATGGACTCCAAATTTAGGCAGCAGGCACACGAAATGGGATATAAAGGAACTGGAGCCTTGAGAGACCTCGAACAGATTTCTGCAGCCCAGGTAAGAGGGAGCTTAGAGCGGGGGCTCTCCAGCCACACCAGACTGTCCCCACCTAGGAGGAAGCTGCCTTCCCTGGAGATCTGCTAGGATGGCTTTTCCATCAGTCTGGGAAGTTCTCCCTGGCAGGGGCTCCACAGGAAGCATCAGATGCCCGCCATTATTCTCCCTCCTGGGCCTGCTTTCCTTATCTCGGTCTTATCTCGCCTCTTGGTCTTCATCGAGACTTGCCTGTGCTTCTCTGCTGTCTCTCTGCTTTGCCTTCTTGTGTGTTCTTCCTTCCCCACCCATTTCTCACTCCTCTTGACCCCTTCTCATATTTATCCTTCCTTTCTTTCTATGTCACAGTGCTGGGAATTAAACCCAGGGTTCATACAAGTTAGGTAAGCAGTCTACCAGTGAGCCACGTGTGTTTTCTTGTCTGCCTCACTCCCTGTCTTGGCCTGTTCTAGCCTAGTCAGCATCTCTGGGTCGGACTCTCTTCGCCTGCCCGCCCGCATCTGCTGTTCTTCATCCTGCCTATTCTTCTTTGTGTCTGGCTGCATCTCTGTGGAGCCTCATCCCAGCTGTGGTTCAAATTGTTCAGGATTATCTGTGAAAAGTTTGACCAGGTGAGAATGCCCCAACTTTCCCCTGCAGACAGCGGGTCATGATTCTTCCAGAAGCCAGGCCACCAGACCTCTCTTTCTTCCCCCGGCAGCCTAGCACCCTCCCTTAACAAACTCTAGCCACTCCTACACCATACATCTGAAGGGCCTCCTTCAGATGACTTCACTGGCAAGGCAGATAGGTCGGGGAGGCAGGCATTTTACATGGAGCAGTGGTGGCAGATCCTTAGAAACTGGTACAGAAGAGGCAGCACAGGGGTGGGGTAGGAAAGATGAAGCTACACAGAAGCCTGGGTCTGCACCAGGAATGACAGGTCCCTCCCATCTCCCCCATAAGGGTTTCAGACTGACAAGATGACGGATGCCCAGATGGCTGACTTTGGGGCAGCGGCCCAGTACCTCCGCAAATCAGAGAAGGAGCGCCTAGAGGCCCAAACTCGGCCCTTTGACATCCGCACAGAGTGCTTTGTGCCTGATGACAAGGAGGAGTATGTCAAAGCCAAGATAGTGTCCCGGGAAGGGGGCAAGGTCACTGCCGAAACTGAGAATGGCAAGGTATGTGCACCAGTGGCAAGACAGGGGTGGGGTGGGGCAGCTTTGGGAGAGGGGTCAGGGTGGAGCCACCTCTAGTGGGATCTAAGGCGCCTGAGAAGAGGGTGGGAATGCTAAGGTATGTTCCCTTGAGAACCCCAGGATCAGAACCTTCTCAGGGGAACCTAAGCAGGTGCATCACAGTGTAACCCAAGAGAAGCTCTCTTGCCAGAAAGGATGGATGCTGTCTTCCTCTTCAGGGAGGTCTGTAGATTTTTTCTCCCTCCCCCCTTTTTTTCTCCCTCCCCCCTGAGGTCTGTAGAATAAGAATGGCATTAAAGACAGACCTCTGTTCTGGCAGTTGCATCTCTCCTATCTGTGCCTCAGTTTCCCCCAAAAATCTGCCTTTCTCCAATTCCCTTCCCCGAAACCAAGAGCAGATGCAGGTCCGGATGAGCATAAAGAGCAGAACTTTCTAGCTCAGAGCTGAATCCTAATGCACCTAAATGCTCCCTTTCCCTGGGTGCTCGGTCCACCATGAGACTCTCACCCTGCCACCAGTAGGGCTCAGAGCTGTGTGCATCACAGGTTTGCTGTCTGGATGTTGCTTCACAAGGATGTGTGAATTGATAGCTACAACCCACAAAGGTATCTAATCTGTCCCAGTTCAGCCCACTCTGGCCACTATGAAGGCGCATCCTCTTCCACTGTAAAAACTCTTGGATCCCTATTGCTGGACACTGTTGGCATCAAGACATAGCAAACTGGTATCAATTGAACCCCAGCTGTGACTGATGAGGAGTGCAGAGTTGGGGTGTGCTGCTTTCCCATTGGGGGGAAAGGTTTTCCTTGAGCAGCAGTGCCCTTGAGAACTGTGTCCAGGAGACAGCCCAAGAGTCACACATGACAAGTGGACCCCAATTCTAGAGCCTTAGTCCCCAGCTTTACCTTTATATGTTTAAAACATGGGAGCAGAAAAGAGATGGTCACTGGATAGGGATGGGGGTTGGCAAGAGAAAGGAACCCTAGAATCACTTTAGAGCATGGGCAGGAAACCACCTGGGGCCTGAGTCCTAATGGAGTTAGGGGCGGGAAGCTGGGACCCTTGTCCCCTAAGAGGTAGGGGAATGATGGCAAGTCAGAGCTGTGTCCTGGGAAGAGAAAGATCTGACAACAGCCCATGGGAAAGTGGTCGCCCATCCCATCACCCATTCTCCTTCTCTAGACAGTGACCATAAAAGAGGACCAGGTGCTGCAGCAGAACCCGCCCAAGTTCGACAAGATTGAAGACATGGCCATGCTGACCTTCCTGCATGAGCCGGCCGTGCTGTACAACCTCAAGGAGCGCTATGCAGCCTGGATGATCTACGTGAGTGGCTGCCGCACACTGCAGCGGCCTACACGGGCCAGGGGGCTCAAAACCCAGCTTCCTCTCACCCAGCTGATGTGGCCAGGGATGCCTCTGACTACCACCCCTGCTAGGGCTAGACTCCCCTTATCGACCACACACCGTCTTTGTCTTCTGCTCAGACCTACTCAGGCCTCTTCTGCGTCACTGTCAACCCCTATAAGTGGCTGCCAGTGTATAATGCTGAAGTGGTGGCTGCCTACCGGGGCAAGAAGAGGAGCGAGGCCCCGCCCCACATCTTCTCTATCTCTGACAATGCCTATCAGTACATGCTGACAGGTGAGCCTGGTGTCCTGGCCTGTGTCCCCTCACCCCAGTCCCCACCTAGCCCCAACCCATGGTCTCTCCTCTTCTCTCTTCCAGATCGGGAGAACCAGTCCATCCTTATCACGTGAGCAAGCACTAATCTTCCACGGGGGTTTTGGGTGGGTTTGCCCAGGCTGATTCTTGGGGTGCAGGTGGGAAAGAGTGCTTTCAGGGTATAATTCAAAGGTATGGGACCTGTACCCTTCTTAGAAGGCAAATGTTATGTGATGCTGGGCTCTGGTGGCCAGGGCTAGGAAAGAAAGGGCATGGAGAACTCTGCATGGACAATAGTGGAATTCCTGAGTTCTGATTGTCCCTTGTTGCCTCAAGTGGAGAATCTGGAGCAGGGAAAACTGTGAACACAAAGCGTGTCATCCAGTACTTTGCCAGCATTGCAGCCATAGGGGACCGCAAGAAGGAAAATTCCAATGCAAACAAGGTGAGCGTGGATCAGGCTCAGCAGAGGAGCTGCAGGGTTGCGAGTAGGGCTTGTGGGATTAGTGCGGGAGAGCCTCCTGGCAGGACACACGTGTGGCCTGAAGACTCATCATCCATTCAGCCCTACTCCTGAGGAGCAGTGTGGGCATCCAGCCAATCAAAACCTTCTAGAAGTGAATGGAAGATGAATCCCCAAACTTCTGCTCCTTTCACAGGGCACCCTGGAGGACCAGATTATCCAGGCTAACCCTGCCCTGGAAGCCTTTGGCAATGCCAAGACCGTCAGGAACGACAACTCCTCCAGATTCGTGAGTGATCCTGGACCACTACCAAATGGTCTCATCTGAACTTGTCAAGAAAATGATGGCAACAGTCAACATATTTGGTCGACTATATTACACCTGGGTTTTAGATATCATTAAGTACATGTGTCTGCACACACACGCACATACACATGCACACATGCGCGCACACACATGTGCGCACGCATACACACACCCTCCTGACCCAGTCTGGCTCCTTGAGTTCTGGGAACCCAGGAAAGAGAGCCACACTCCAGAGGTGTGGCAGAGTAGATTTGGGTCATATTTGAAATCTCTTATGAACATTTTCAACATTTCTTCACTTTTTCCCACACCCTGGGCCCAAAGGCCTGAATTTCTACATGCTGAGCAAGTCACCAACCTCCTTGAGCCCCAAGACCTTCACTTGTAAAGCAGGGGTAATCCCACTGGCAGGATGGGATGAGGTGAAAGCCACAGAGAGGGGCTATGATGTGGAACAACCCTGGCTGCTCTTTCCCGCCCAGCTTCTCACTGGTGTCTGGGCATGAGCTGCCTTCTCCTAGTTTTGCTGTTACTAAACTACAACATCAAGCAGACCATTTACATTCTAGAATCATCCAGGGCATTCTTGGTGGGGCTGAAGTCCAAGATGTGAGTCTTTCTGACCAGTGCCTTCACTCTGTCTGGTCTACCCACAGGGGAAATTCATCAGGATCCACTTCGGAGCCACTGGAAAGCTGGCTTCTGCCGACATAGAGACCTGTGAGTACCGCCACACCTGCTCCTGTCCCACCATACAGTCGCATCTCCTCACTGCCTCTGTCCCTGCCTAGATCTCTGCCTGCCTTTCAGTGTTAGCACTCTTTCCTGAACCAGTCTTTCTCTGGGAGTCTTCACCGTGCTGTGGGAGCCTCTCGCTCTGATCTCGCTCTGTTGCTGACTCACCTCTTTTCTCTCACCTGCCTGTCCTCGCTCTCCTTTCCTCAGACCTTCTGGAGAAGTCCCGTGTGATCTTCCAGCTAAAGGCTGAGAGAAACTACCACATCTTCTACCAGATCCTGTCCAACAAGAAGCCGGAGCTGCTGGGTAAGGCCAGCCTGACCATTGCCCATTGGCTTCCCAGAGGCCCCCCAGGGGCTCCTCCCCTGGCTCTATCCACACTCCCTGTTTTCTCTTTCCTCTGCTCCTGTCTTCCTCCTCCCTGCTGGACTGCACCTCTCTGGATGCGTTGTCAAGTGCCTTGCTCCTCCTTTTGTCTTTCCTCTCTTGCCTGCCATGTTGTCTCTCCTGTCCACACACTTCTCTTTGGCCCACTGTCATTCTCCTTCTTCCCTTTCTCTGTGGCCTTGGGGCTTTTTGCTTGCGTGTTTTCATTTCTTTTGTATTCTCTCATTGGCCCTCAATGACTGTCCTCTTCTCTACCTCCTCCCTGTCCTATCTCCCTCCAATTTTCCTCCATTCTCTCCTCCTTCCCCTTCTCTACCTCCTTCTCCCCCATCCCCACCTTGCCCTCCCTGCTTGGCACAGACATGCTGCTGCTTACCAACAACCCCTACGACTACGCCTTCGTATCTCAGGGAGAGGTGTCTGTGGCCTCCATCGATGACTCCGAGGAGCTTTTGGCTACTGATGTGAGCAAGGAGGCTGGAGATGCCTTTGGGGGTTCTGGAGATCTCCTGAATCACCCTCCACCCAACCTCCATGTCTCTCCCTCTGTCCCAGAGTGCCTTTGACGTGCTGAGCTTCACAGCAGAGGAGAAGGCTGGTGTCTACAAGCTGACAGGCGCCATCATGCACTATGGGAACATGAAGTTCAAGCAGAAGCAGCGAGAGGAGCAGGCAGAGCCAGATGGCACAGAAGGTGTGGGGGAGGTGCAGTGTTGAGGAAACCCTAGGTGCTGCATGGGCTGAAGAGGCCTGTTGACCTCACATGCAGAGGACAGTCGCCAGAGGCTGAATCCTCCATGCTGTGCCCAACGGTTCAGTCAACAAGCCTTAAGGAATTAGGTTGGCAACAAAGTCGTTTGGACTATCATACAGAAAGTAGGGGGAACCTGGAAGCAGTATGAGCTCAGTAGCCAATGTCTTCACCCAGGGCCAGGCCCTGCTGTCGGGCCTGCTCTTCAGTAAGGTCCCAGGCAGGCTGGAGGAATGGAGGCTTGTGGGATAGAGAGAGGGAATGGAGGATGTGATGGGACAAGGCCTGGAAAGTAGACTCACGGCCACACTGATCAGAAGTTAATTGGGACCAGGAAGGGAGGCATTGACATCACTTCTACTGTCCTTGTCGATCAGATGCTGACAAGTCCGCCTACCTCATGGGGCTGAACTCAGCCGACCTGCTCAAGGGGCTGTGCCACCCTCGGGTCAAAGTGGGCAACGAGTATGTCACCAAGGGGCAGAGTGTCCAGCAGGTGTACTACTCCATTGGGGCACTGGCCAAGTCAGTGTACGAGAAGATGTTCAACTGGATGGTGACTCGCATCAACTCAACCCTGGAGACCAAACAGCCACGCCAGTACTTCATAGGTGTCCTGGACATCGCCGGCTTTGAGATCTTCGATGTGAGTCCGGGACCCTGGCCT